>VDFB02282782.1:0-16897 GCA_007258455.2 Sequoia sempervirens | reverse complement strand
GCCATCACTATATTGTTCATATCTTCACCCAAAATGCTCCTATCTCCTCCAAATTGAATGCACATGAAACTAGAAGCATAAATACCCCAAAACTATAGCATAATACAGAAAGAACTAGGTCTGATATGAAATACCAACAATCTAAAGTTCAAACCAGCAAGCAATTATTCAACCAAAGAGCTCTAAACTCCTTCCATACTCCACCAATATAGCTGAAACTTAAAACACACCTTCCAATCGCTAGGTGTCCAAGAAAACACCAAGTAGCAAGGCACCAACAACTCCAAAGATGCCCAACACAGAAATCAATGCAACTTATGAAGAAGTACAGCCCTAGAAGAGGGCGATTTCCATAGAAAAATGATGGCTGCAAAGATAAAATCTTAAACTCTACCAATAGGGGCGCCTTGAACATAGAAAACATTATAACAAATACCCATAATGATATAAAATTCTCTCAAAGAGTTGTAATTGAAATTCTACTTCAGCCATTGAAAAACTAGCAAGATGAAAACTGGAAATATCTCACCAAAACTCCAAAATAATGCTCAATATGTACTTTTGGATGAAGCACACTCTCAGTCCACCACCTAGGGAACCATAGTTTCAGGCCCAAAGAGTGGAGTAAATTTGCTAAGCTTTCCCTCAGCGAGATTCTGGATTTCAAACCAGCAGCATAACGTTATATTTTTCCAAAGATGAGAATGAATGAGCAAGGTATCAATAAATAGGCTCTTCAGCTAGAAAATGAATCAACATGAAACTCCCACAAAAACCTCTTCAGCTTCTCCAAGGGACGCCACCTCTCATGTTGCACTTTATTTGAATTAATAAAACATTAATCTCCCTTTAGGCGTCCATTTACAATTTGCACAATAAAACATTTAATATAAATATTAAATGCTCAAATCAACCCCTTATGACCCCTTTTTAAAAACAACTTGAAGTTGTTGCCTAAGCACAAGTTACAAACTCAAATTATAAAAATTGACTAAGTGTTGAAACTCAATCCAAAGGAGAGATAGAAGCCAAAGCCAAAACCAACGCCCAAACTAATTCTACCAGAAATAGAATGATGACTTGAGCTGATGCTGCAAATAATGCTACTGCCAAAATTAGACTTACTAAAAATAGCCAATGCCAAAAATAGTAAGTTCACTTCAAAACCATTAGAAATCCAAACTGAACCATCGGATTGCAAAGGATTGAACTGCTGCTAAACAAATACTGCTAAAAGATAGACTTGCTAAAAATAACGAACTGCTATAAATAGTAAGTTTGCACAACATCCTCTAAACGCCAACTGAACAGTATCTGAAAGAGGAAACCCTTGAAAAAGCACTGAAAGAGGAAACCCTAATTTTCTACTTCAGCTTAGCCTATAGATTTCTGAAAATAGGCTAAATCCAAATGAAGAGCATATGACCAAAATGGGGACATTACATGACCCAATGTAACTAGGCCATGGTACCACCACTCATGTGCTACCCCGTCCAAGTGTAACGTGGCAAACTTAATTGCCTCCTCCTCCGCCATGGGTCTAAGGGCTAGATAATTGTCAAGTTTCTATATCCAAGCCGTAGCTGTACAACTGTCACTCCCATCAAAGTGTGCAAGTGTAACCTTGCTGATAGCATGTTGTAAGTCCCTCTGCACTGCTGCTCCTCTCCGATCATATATATTTCCGTTTCCATTCCTCTTTCTCTTCTGGTCCAAGAATTCATTGTAAGATAAGTTCCTCTTAATAGATTCAAGAAGAGTGTCATACTCAGCATATCCTTCTCTTAAGCTGTCCACAAATGGCATAGAGGTATCTGAATTGAGTTGAGGTGCCTTCAGAGTTAAGAAAGTGGGCTTAAATGGCCTAGAAGAGATGAATGAGTCAACTGTAGTGCATTGTCCCCCATTAACACTTTGCTGATTTGAAGCACTATGTTCTCTTGTATGCATTGTGTTGACCTGAGGATTGTTAGGAGTAGTTTGCACTACTACATTTTTCCCAAGCTTTCCCAACAAATGAGACATCATGTCCATCATCATATCAAATTTTTTCTCCATCCTAGCTCTAGGACTCTGTGATCTTGCTCTCCCTTTTCCTTTATCATCCATATTACCAAATGTTCTCTCCTCACCATCAAGTTGATCTGGCTGCATTTTTGTATCCTAAGAAGATTCCCAATGAGCCTTAGGCACACCTGATATTGTCTGACCTTCTAGAATAGGTGGGGGCTGCCAATGACCTTTTCTAATCTCTCTCTGTATATACCTATGTTCTCTTGCGCTCATAGAATGAAAGTGTTGTTTTCAAATGAATTCACAGGATGGCAGGAAGGATTTGGCTATGATACCACTAGAATGGGCAGCCCTGATTTTCTTTTTTTGGAAATATTTGTTTGCTGTTTTTGTTTGTTCAATGATGTTTTGTGATTGTTTTCAATGTTTTTGCAAGAGTATATAACTTAAACAAGAGATTACAAAAAACAAAAACACAATAAACTAAAGCTTTTTAATAGAGATTGAAACAAACTACTTGAGCATTCATTTTCCGTTTTATATAAGAATATTAAAATGTAAAATTAGACATGGAACTAACTTGTTATAGCAGCAAAGAGGCCCCAGAATGAGCACCGAACAACACCAAGATTTAGTCTTCAAATAACCCTATTCTCCAACGCCTTAGACCTCTTATTTCAGCGCCCAAAGTTCAATGATAAAAACACAACATATGTTGGACACAATCTAGGGTTTTTTGCAGCAAGATGGGCGCCCCTCTAGAAAGCTCGACCTCCTCTAAAAATTTCAAATCTCCATTAAAAATTGCAAACTTATGCTTGAAACGATCGTCAAGGAAAGGCCCTTCCTTATATCAAATGCCCATTTTGATTCTTCAAGGCATTCCAGAGATATGAGCAAAATAATGAGTTCTGACCCAGAAAAGCAATGCTCAAGAAATGAAACTAAACACACCAAAAACTTCATAAAACACTCCAAAACTGAAAACTAAGCTAGCCACACCAAAATCCATCAAAAGTACTGATAAATCTTCATCTTTTCAATCACCAAATTGAACCCTGTGAAGCTCTTTTCATCTTAGCTAAAGAAACTTCCCAATATCTGATTAGGGTGGATATTTCACCACCGAAACCAGCCCATACAAAGAGGGTTTTCGTCCTCAGTTCGCAGCCCAAGCAACCTAGAAGCAATCCAGCAGCATTTCATTATATTGTCAAAGTGGAGATGTGAAAATGAGAGCCAAAAAGAGAATATAAAGAACTAGGGCGATGGACTTCAAAAACTTTTTAATTTCTCCCTAGAAACCACGCCTGTAATGTCCCCATTTTAGCCATACGGTCTTCGGTGATTGATAGCCTATTTCCGGAAATCCATAGGCTTGTCAGAGGTAAAATTAGGGTTTCCTTCTTTGGAGGTTTTTTTGGCATTTCTCAGAATTTACTATTTTTAGTAAGTTCTAATTTTTGGCAGTGGTCCAGTTGGCAGCTCTTCAGTAAGTTTTCCATTTCAGTTGGAGCAGTTGAATATTGTTGAATTTGGCTATTGAGGTGTAAAAGGGAGAAATGAGTTATTTCAAGTTATTAATGTTTTAATTTTAAGTTGACCCCCCTCCCCTTGGCCTAATATGATAACTTGAAGTTGTTTTAAAAGGTGTTCATAAAGGGAGGACGCTTCATGAGGAAATATTTAATATTTTATTATGTTTAAAATGTGCTTTGGAGTTGGACGCCAAAGTTGAGGAAGAATTATTTTTGTAATGTCCCCTTCTCAAACCTGATTGTTCTTGTGACCGTTGGCCTTTTTTCTGGAAACCCGAAGGCTAGTCGGAAGATAAATTAGGGTTTCCTATTTTTGAGGAGGTCATTGTTCAGAGCTGGTGGATTCAATGGCAGTTCATACGGGTTTCGAGAGGCCCATGAGGTATGTTCATCTCGGCATTGAGAACATTTTAAAGGAATTTACTATTTTTAGTAAATTCTTTATTTTTAGCGATACCATGGCAGGATGGTAGCGAGAGCTGATTGACTCCCCTTGATTGACTCAAGAGTACATTATTCAGTTTCGGGCTTCAGAATGCAGTTCTGGGAAGTCGAGCTCATTTCACTTAAAAATAACATTATAATTAAAATGTTATTTTATCACCTTGGCCTAGTCGAATGACTTAATGTCGTTTTAAAAGGTGGACTCAAAGGTGGCGCCTTCATTAAGGTTATATTTAATATTTGGTGAATTTTCCAAAGTCAAAGGAAATTAATGTGGGCGCATTTATCAAGGTGATGTTTTAATTAAAATATAATTATTGAGCTAAAGGTGAAAAGGACGCCCTATTGAAGGAAAAGTTAGGGTTTGAGCTTGAGTTGGATTTTAGGGTTTCGTGAAGTCAAGCGGAAGTTATAAAAAGGAGTCTTGTGCATCATTTGGATCATCTTGGAAAATACACCGTTATGCTGCCGGATTGATTCTGGATTGCTTCGAGGGATGAAGACCTCCTAGTTTGGGCATCACTTCGTGTTTGGAAGACAACATCTAGTGGTGAATCATTGTACTGTGAGTTGCATTTAGTGTCTTTTGTTCATCAGTTCTTTGCATAGTTAGATTCGAAGTTATCATTTGTTAGTTTCAGCTTATTGCATTGTTTTAAGACAGCAGATTGCATGTTTGTTTCATAAATCTGAAAATACCAAAAATATCATTGTGGGTATTAGCTTGTTGCATGTGTTAGTCATAGGCGCCCTTATGTTCCATATTGCAGATTTTAATGTTGTAAACTGAATTTTTAAAGCCAAGTCGAGTTTCTCAGCTGGGCCGTACCATTTAGGAACATTGGGATTTGTGCATAATTAATTTATGGGCTTTAGATCTGATTTCAGTGTCTCATCCTAGGCGTGTGCTTAGTTAAGAGTTATTGCATTTGATTTAGTGTCTCATCTGTCGTTTTTAAAGGTGGACTCAAAGGGTGGCGCCTTCATTAAGGTTATATTTAATATTTGGTGAATTTTCCAAAGTCAAAGGAAATTAATGTGGGCGCATTTATCAAGGTGATGTTTTAATTAAAATATAATTATTGAGCTAAAGGTGAAAAGGACGCCTTATTGAAGGAAAAGTTAGGGTTTGAGCTTGAGTTGGATTTTAGGGTTTCGTGAAGTCAAACGGAACTTATAAAATGGAGTCTTGTGCATCATTTCATCATCTTTGGACTATGCTAATGTTATGCTGCCGAAATGGTTGCGGGAATTCTTCGAGGAATGAATGCCTCCTAGTCTGGGCTCGACTTCATGCTTGAGAGATAGCATCTAGTGGAGATTTTAGTATGCTTATGAGTGATTCAATCATTTGTAAGTTTGCATTTGTATTTGTGCTTGTATTTCAGTTTGATCTTGTTAAGTAAGTTTGCATATTAGAGAGTTTTCTGTATTTGCAGATTTAGCTACAGCAGATTGGGTTTTTTGTTCGTAATTCAAAAAATACAAAAATATGGGTTGTGGGTATTGTCTTATTCTATTTGTGGGGGAAGAGGGAACATATTCCTAGAATTATAGAATTTATTGTCAAGCCTTTTATTTTTAAAGAGAGGTCGAAATTCTGCTGAAGGCCGTACCATTCAGCATGTGCATTGGCATCCGTGCAAAATAATTAAAGGCTTCTTGATCTGTGTTTTGTGTTCTATCTTAGGCGTCATCTCCATTAGAGCATGTTGCATTTTGTTTCAAGTAATTCGGGCAAGTTAAGAGAGAGATATGAGTAAATGAGTAAATTCTATAGACTGCTGTTTTTAATTCAAGAGTGCAGATTTGTCTAAAAACAGCGTTTGTATTTGAACATTGAAAGATCTATTGTGTTTGGCTCTTCTATCCATACTAAAAGAGATCATTTGATGTAATGTTAAGTTGACAAATTTCTATGATATCAGCAGGCGATTGAACATCATTTGTAAAACTGACAGTAGTACTGGCAGTCATTCTCATTCTTGTTCAAATCTGATTGTAATGTATGATTTCATTTAAAGTTATTGTAATAGTTACAGCTCCGCCCTATGGTAGCTACTTTCCCATCCTGGGTTAGCAAGCACATTCTGGGTGTCGAGTATTTCCAGTTTCAGCATTTATTTCAAGTATTGAATTCTGTAATCACTCCGTCATATGGTCGCCCCTCACTCCGCATTGGATTGGGTAGCACATACTTGACGTTGAGTTCCTTTCTGTTTTTAGAGTAGAAGATCCTCTGACCAATGCTCGCCATCATCGGCGCCATTCTGGTTAGAGTTGCTTACTTGCACGTTTTGGTTTTCTTCTCTAACCTTAACGAGTGCACTGCTTTGTAATTTGAATTTGAAAAACGAAAAAATTTGGCTCGGAATATTTCATATTTATCTTTTAAAAATTAAATGATTCAAATTCTTTGGGTGTCCCTTGGAGAGAAAAGGTGGAAAATCAACAGTCACCTCAAGTTCTTTAAAAGAGAGAGTTTGCTCCAACATTTATCATCCATTGTTTATGCTAATGTTATGCTGTCGGAATGACTTCATGTATTTGGCTTCGAGGAATGCTTACCTCCTAGCATTTGTCCAATTTCGTGTTTGAAAGATAACACCTAGTTGGTTTTAAGACTGCTTCTCATCTAGACTAGCAGATTGAGCTTCAAAGTTGGAGAATTTTGGTGATATTTTCAGTTTTTATGTTGCTGGTGTTCATACAGCTGAAGTAGTTTTTTATGAGCAGCTTTTTGAATAAATAAAATATTGTTCTGGGTATTTTGGCAAAGTGATTCTTGGCACAAGGCGTCCCTTTCCACAAGAGATTAGAAGTTAATTCAAAGTCATTATTTTTATATTGCAAAATTGCACCTCCAGCAGGCCGTACCATTCTTGTTGGGCATTGGAGTTCGTGCCAAATAATTGAAGGTGGTTTGAAGTTGTTTCAACATTGCAACTTGGGCGCCTATCCTCCAAAGAGCCTTTGCACTTCGTTTCATCACGTTTGGAGGTATATTGATGAAGTTGTGAGCATTTATGTGGTTTTTTGTTTGTTGGTTCAGTCATGGCTGCAAGGCGAATTTGTATACAGCTCCAAGGGTAAATTTTATTTGCATATGGGTATTGATCCTATCAAATTATATGCTTGAGGCATCTCTTTTTGTGCAAGGACAGATTTTATAGTGAAGTGAATGATTTTATAAGTGAGGTCGACCCTCTCATAGGGCCATACCATACCTCTAATGCCTTGGAATTCGTGTTGGATGTTTTGTTGAATTTGGAGCTTGGAAAGTGCTTGTTTCATGATCGCCTAGTCAATGAATTGATGAGCTTTCAGTTTGGTAGGAGTTTGCAGAGTGTGGTAAGAGTTTTGTTCATTTTTTGGTGTTTCAATGTTGCTGGTAATCATTTCCAAATTGCAGATTTTTCATATCAGTTTGCTTCAGTTTCTGATTTTGGTTTCAAGCTTCAATTATTGAGAGATTATCAAGTGGGGAAATCATCCTTTCATTGTGCTTTGTAAATATTGTAATAACACTTGAAGATTGCAGTTGTTTTTCATTGTAAGACTGTAAACAGTAGTACTGTTCTAGTCATTTAGATTGTTGCATATTTTAGTGTTAAATTTCATACATTTGTAACCCCTAGATGGTTTACCGCCAGTGTGGAGAAAAAACAATTAATCTTTCTTTAGTCACCCATTGTAAAGTGGCGAATTCCCACTCATAAGTGGATGCCCGCCGTAGCGGATGAATTAGTTTTGTATTGCAATGTTTTTCCCCCACTGTTCAAGTGGTAGCGTGGAAATTCTCATGGTTGGTTCACCGCCTATCAGCATTTAATTGTAATTCAATTTTCAATTGGTAGCTTAGTTCCTCCGCCATATGTTAGCACCTCGCCTTTCAAAGGATCTTGTGTGCACATTCTTGGCGTTGAGTGTAATTTTAGTTTATTCCTTTTTGAAGCTAATGCTAATCCATTTGGTGTAGTGCTGGTTGTGTTGTGCAATTCAAGAAAAAAATTTACTAGCACATTTCAATGGTATCAGAGCAGAAGTTCCTGCCATCCTGTTGGGGAGAAAAGAAAAATTAGTGTTGCCACAATGGACATCAGCAGATTTGCCGAACAGTTCATGAGGGAATGTGAACATGATGCTTCTGTATTCCGTGCAGAACATCAGAGCATGACAGATGAGTTTAAGAACGATGTGTCTTTTGACACATATTTGAATTGTGTGGTAGCTGTGAAACCTGGAAAATTGGGTGTGGTTAATTACATCAAGAAAAAAATGAAAAGAGAAGTAGAACTTGCCATGGTTGAAGAATCAAGGAAGAAGCAAAAGGATCTGTTTGCGGTTTGCAGCCCACAAGTAAGCAAATTGAAGAGAAAAATCAGTCAACTAGTGGTGAAGAAGACACAAGCAAGGTGCACATTTTGGTTCAAAATGAAAGTGTGCTTGACGAAGATACCTTGGCAAATGAGGAGATTAAGTTAGAGTCCCAGAATACATCCCTAGACTTGCATAAGATGAAAAATGAAGATTGTTTGGGTACGAAGAACATAACAGCAATCTTGAGTCCTAATAAGGATTCAACTAATGAAGATCTCGAGACAAATGGCTTCACAAAAGATGATGGAAGTACTGTTGTGTGGGATAAGTTCGTTGAAGAAGAGCAAGATGAAGAAGATACTAATGGTGTCTTTGAACCAATTTATGATCATTACCATGGTGATGATGTTGCTGGTGATTCCGATGTGTTTATACCTCTTCTTGTTGAGGATTTGGTGGAAGATTATTCCCCTCTTGCTGCTGTTCAAACCTCTCAAGAGTTTTCACAAGATAAACTTTTGACAAGTAACCAAGAAGACCTCTTTGGTATTTCTTGGGCTGATAATGAAGAAATCAACAACATAATTATTCATGATGGGTTTGTTGAAAATAAAAATGATAAAGTAATTAAAGCAGCCAGCTTTGATGGCTCTTATTTCCAGTATGATGGTAGTGGCAAAGGTGGTGTTGAGCTTGATTATCAAACTAAGCTCTTGGAGGAAGTTACTGATGAAGATTTCAGTTTGAATGGAATGAGGAGTGATTCATTCAATGAGTCAACAATCCAAGAGGAGCATGAAAATATTTTTCCTGTTGATCATTACAATCAACCCTTTTGCATTTGGGATCCTAGTGAGATGGCACCAAGATATGTTAAAGAATCTAAATGGGATAAATTTCCCTTTGATCCTGATAAAGTTCAAAATCCATTTTGTATTGCAAGTTATGAAGTCATTGGAGAAGACCTTGTCTTTGATGAAGAAGCTTTCTTGGCAAAACTCCATAAAGATTCCTTCGAGGTGGTTGCAGCCATTAAAGCAAAGTATGTTGCTACCAAGACTTTAAGAGCATCAATCAATAATGATTCATTGCTTGAAGACATTGCTGTTAGGAAGGAAGCTGATTATGAGAATCAAGTCAAAGAAAACAAATCAAAAAAGTTGATGTTTGATGAGCAAAGCTTCTTTGCTGATTGTAATCATGGGCCTAAAGAGCTGCAAGTTTTGAAGGATAACTTAATGGTTTCAGAAGTGAAAATTGTTAAAGCATTATCAAGATTTGATAGCACACACAATTTTGTTGAAGAACTCTACTGGGAGTTTCAGTTTAAAGAGAGACAGAATGGAGTTAAACGAGTCACTCTTTTCAAGTTGCAAACTATCAAAGAAGCATTGGAATCATTAAAGACAGATTATTTGCATTTGCTCTCAGATAGGGATAATGCCATTAAGTTTGCAGAAGAGACCTATGAAGCCTACCAAGAGAAGGAGAAAGAGGTTGATAGTCTTTGCCTTGATCTTACCTTAGCTCATCACTCTTTTTGCCAAACAAAAAATCAATCATCTATGGCAGCCACACTTATGGAACAAGAAGTTAATACAAGGCTAATGGAGATCAAGCAAATAGTTGAAGGAATAAATGAACTCCATAATGTTGAAACAATGCATAATGCCAAAGAGATTCAATATGTTGATAGTGATTGGAAGGTAAATCAAGAGTGTGAACTCTTGAGTTGGGAAGAGAATTTGCCTCAAGAAGGGATAGCTTGCAGCCATGAGCTAGATGTGATGACTGGTAATGTGTGTGATATTCATCACACTACATTCTATGGATCAGCAACTAATGATGGGCATCTTCAAGTTGAAGAAGATGTGCATGAATTTTATGAAGACACCAACGAAAAGGATGAAGGAAATATTGTTTCTATGATTGTGTACAACAATCCACCATCTTCACATGATTTTTTAAATGAGTTGATTGACAATTTCTATGTGGATGGCATTTGTAAGAAGTTTTATGTTTTTGACATGCATAATTTTATAGTCAAGCATAAGATAATGTTGGTGGATCTATTCTATATGTCAAGCAACACTCTCTTGGGATGGATAGTAAATGAGCATTTAATGGTGTCCAAACTTGAATTGGCTAGTTTTCACTCAGCATTAACCAATGGAAGAGTACCACCTATCTTAAGATGGTTGATGAGGTCAGGTCTTGGAGAGATGCATCAAATTGTGGGAGAATTTGCAAACTTGGCCCTTTGGTTTCTAGATTGTGCATTGATGATTAGTGATTATTCTAAAATGCTGGTCATGAAATGTTCCAACTTTGCATTGATGTTTGCAGCTGGTTACATGGTTTGGTGTGCACGAGTCTTTCACTATAACTCTTGGAATTATGTTGGGAATTCTTCCCAATGTGTTGGAGTTTATTTTTTGTTGGGAATTCATGATTGGACTTCTCAACATGGCTTGAGGGGGATTGTTGCAAGTAGAAAGAGGGATATTTGGAGAGATGAGGATTCAAATTTCAGATTCTTTGATGTTGTCCCCATCTTCACCAAGCATTCGATGGTTCTTTTTGCTCATCAATTGGTGGATTGGAGAGATACGTCGAACAAAAGATGGTTTAATGATGGGTTGGAGTCTCTTGAGGGGAAGTTTCTAGCCTTGGGCAAGAACAGTTGTGATATTATGAACGCTGATTTCCAGTGTCACAGCAATTGTTCTACTCTTTGTATGCTGATTTTCCTAAAATCAGACTTTAATTGGTTTACTTCAGATTTCATGGGCAACTGGTATACTTATTTTTTCTCTTCACAATCTCTTATCAATGATGGTTTTTGGTCCCAAAGGTGGGAAATGATGTTTCATAGTGATTTGGATCAGATTTGGATGGTGTTTAAGTTCCTTTCCAGTGGTTTTCTCTGTACAAGTTCTTGCACTAGTGTTTGGGGTAGAGAACCTTTGCTTGTTTGGGTTCAAATTTTTGAGTCTTTTGGGAAGAGATTGGTGGAAGTTTTCAGAAAGCTTCTTGATTATGTCAGAGTTACTCAAAGGAGGCATTATTCTTCCTTGAGGAGTTTTGATGATGCAGTTGTTATGACCATGCAAAGAGCTGTTTATTCCTTTGCAAATAGCTATGATGGAGTCACATTTGTTGTTGTGATTCGGTTTGATGCTTTGAGGAGTTATGTTGATGAGAATATTTTTGAGTTGCTTAGATTATTCTTCATTGTTCTCAGAATGGTGATTGACATTGACATTGCAGATGGTAATTCCTCAGAGTTTATTGGGCATGAGACGTTGCTAGATTTTGATTCAAACCCTTCCATGTTGCTCAGCTTGAATTTCAAGCATGTTATCACTTTGAGGTTGCAGGGATGGTTTGTGCAATTATGGTGCAATGATTTCATTTTTATGATCAGAGTGGAGCAGCATCAGCATGGTGGGACTTTTCAAAGATGGACTTGGGACCCTGGGATCCTATTTGTTTTGATGGGATCAGTTTGGAGTGTTGTGGCATTGCTTGAGGACAGGCAATTTTGGGAAGGGTGGACTGTAATGTCCCCATTCTAGCCATACGCTCTTCGGTGATTGATAGCCTATTTCTGGAAATCCGTAGGCTTGTCAAAGCTAAAATCAAGGTTTCCTTCTTTGGAGGTTTTTTGGCATTTCTCAGAATTTACTATTTTTAGTAAGTTCTAATTTTTGGCAGTGGTCCAGTTGGCAGCTCTTCAATAAGTTTTCCATTTCAGTTGGAGCAATTGAATATTGTTGAATTTGGCTATTGAAGTGTAAAAGGGAGAAATGAGTTATTTCAAGTTATTAATGTTTTAATTTTAAGTTGACCCCCCCCTTGGCCTAATATGATAACTTGAAGTTGTTTTAAAAGGTGTTCATGAAGGGAGGACGCTTCATGAGGAAATATTTAATATTTTATTATGTTTAAAATGTGCTTTGGAGTTGGACGCCAAAGTTGAGGAGGAATTATTTATCTTTTAAAAATTAAATGATTCAAATTTTTTGGGTGTCCCTTGGAGAGAAAAGATGGAAAATCAACAGTCACCTCAAGTTCTTTAAAAGAGAGAGTTTGCTCCAGCATTTATCATCCATTGTTTATGCTAATGTTATGCTGTCAGAATGACTTCATGTATTTGGCTTCGAGGAATGCTTACCTCCTAGCATTTGTCCAATTTCGTGTTTGAAAGATAACACCTAGTTGGTTTTAAGACTATTTCTCATCCAGACTAACAGATTGAGCTTCAAAGTTGGAGAATTTTGGTGATATTTTCAGTTTTTATGTTGCTGGTGTTCATACAGCTGAAGTAGTTTTTTATGAGCAGCTTTTTGAATAAATAAAATATTGTTCTAGGTATTTTGGCAAAGTGATTCTTGGCACAAGGCGTCCCTTTCCACAAGAGATTAGAAGTTAATTCAAAGTCATTATTTTTATATTGCAAAATTACACCTCCAGCAGGCCGTACCATTCTTGTTGGGCATTGGAGTTCGTGCCAAATAATTGAAGGTGGTTTGAAGCTGTTTCAACATTGCAACTTGGGCGCCTATCCTCCAAAGAGCCTTTGCACTTCGTTTCATCACGTTTGGAGGTATATTGATGAAGTTGTGAGCATTTATGTGGTTTTCTATTTGTTGGTTCAGTCATGGCTGCAAGGCAAATTTGTATACAGCTCCAAGGGTAAATTTTATTTGCATATGGGTATTGATCCTATCAAATTATATGCTTGAGGCGTCTCTTTTTGTGCAAGGACAGATTTTATAGTGAAGTGAATGATTTTATAAGTGAGGTCGACCCTCTCATAGGGCCGTACCATACCTCTAATGCCTTGGAATTCGTGTTGGATGTTTTGTTGAATTTGGAGCTTGGAAAGTGCTTGTTTCATGATCGCCTAGTCAATGCATTGATGAGCTTTCAGTTTGGTAGGAGTTTGCAGAGTGTGGTAAGAATTTTGTTCATTTTTTGGTGTTTCAGTGTTGCTAGTAATTATTTCCAGATTGCAGATTTTTTATATCAATTTGCTTCAGTTTCTGATTTTGGTTTCAAGCTTCAATTATTGAGAGATTATCAAGTGGGGAAATCATCCTTTCATTGTGCTTTGTAAATATTGTAATAACACTTGAAGATTGCAGTTGTTTTTCATTGTAAGATTGTAAACAGTAGTACTGTTCCAGTCATTTAGATTGCTGCATATTTTAGTGTTAAATTTCATACATTTGTAACCCCTGGATGGTTTACTGCCAATGTGGAGAAAGAACAATTAATCTTTCTTTAGTCACCCACAGTAAAGTGGCGAATTCCCACTCATAAGTGGATGCCCGCCGCAACGGATGAATTAGTTTTGTATTGTAATGTTTTCCCCCCACTGTTCAAGTGGTAGCGTGGAAATTCTCATGGCTGGTTCACCGCCTATCAGCATTTAATTGTAATTCAATTTTCAATTGGTAGCTTAGTTCCTCCGCCATATGTTAGCACCTCGCCTTTCAAAGGATCTTGTGTGCACATTCTTGGCGTTGAGTGTAATTTCAGTTTATTCATTTTTGAAGCTAACACTAATCCATTTGGCGTAGTGCTGGTTGTGTTGTGCAATTGAAGAAAAAAATTTACTAGCACATTTCAACACCCTTCTCCTCTTTTGAAATATTTAACATTTTAAAATATATTTCCTCCCTTCTCTAGGCGTCCACTTCATAGAGGAATATAATATTAATTAATCTTTTAAAAACAACTTAAAGTTGTTTGTCTAGGCTCAAGGTACACTTTTTTGAATGACCACTTTTCCCCTCAACTTAAGTTTATAATATAACTTTATAAAATAACTTAAGTAGTCGAATTAAACAAATATAAAATACTGCAATCATAGGCTCTCCGAAAATAAACTGAGTAATAATACTGCTACGAGAATACTGGCCTGGGACCAACTCCCCCAAAGATGACTTACTATAAATAGCACTGTTAATAGTAAGTATATACCAGACACCATAACTGAGCGAAATTGAAAACCATAGAAAAACACTGTGTCAAATTGAAGATAGCAACATCATAACCGGCCACTACTATAAATAGAAACCCCTATGAAAACCCCAACATTGAACACAAATGTTGGAAATTGAGTCCCCTAACCACATCAACTATCCTACGGGAACTCTGGAATAGGCTGATTGAATCACTACACTGCTCAAGAGCAAGAAGGGGACATTACATTGGCTGGCGGTCGTGATGTGAAAAATCCCCCAGTCGTCCTGAAAAGTCCGAATCCAACACTCAAAACAATTATCAACCATTCAAGAAACAAAATAAGGGCTTCTACAATTAAATCCTCCTCAGACAATTCAACAAAACAATAATCAAGTGGCTGCTATAAAAACGACAACTCCTTTCAGGGATAGGGAGAGAGAATTCACTCCTTTACCCAGTACCCTTCACAATATCATGTTGCAGCTTATTAACAAAAACATGCTTACCTTACCTCCTGTTAGAGAACGTGATCCTACTATACCATTGCGCAAAGTCTTTCGAAAAAATGCTTATTGTCATTACCATCAAACAAATGGACATAGTACAAAATATTGTAAGCGTCTTAAACATCTTATGCAAGACCTTATTGACAATAACCAACTTTAAATCAGAGGTGTGAATGATCAAGGTAATAAGTCTGTAGCTCCTCCTAATCAAAATTTGCAAATCTTTACAAATCCCATGCCTAAGCACAATATTTCATTTGTCAAAGCTAGTGAAACAAAGAATGATGTGATGAGTGTTTACACGAATGATGACAATACGAATACCATTGAACATCATCCCACAAATGAAGTGATAGCATTTATCGAAGCTAAACCTCGTAAGGGCTCGACTAGACATCCTCTTGACATTGCTTTCTCACAAAATGACATACCTAAACGTGCACCTGATGGTCCTCTTTACATAGCTGGCCGAATCAACAATAAGCCCACTAATGGGATATTGATTGATCCCGTATGTGGAGAGAATGTGATCACAAAAGAATTCTTATATGTGCATGAGCTATATCAAGAAACATATGATAACCCGAAAGCATGGAACAAGACACAATGGATTTGCTTGCCCTACGATAGGCTCGATAGGTCTTCCTTTAAAGGTGGGACGAAAAACATTAACAGTCTCATTCTCCATCATCCCACAATCGGACCAATTTCGTGTGAAGCTAGGCTATCCATGGCTTCGCTCCATGAATGTCATCCCTTCGGTTGTGCATAAATGTCTAAAGTTTTCATTTGACAATGACATCTTCACTATGCATCATAGTGGATTTAATCCTACTTCAACAAAAGGGAAATTTTCACTAGACTACTTTTGGCCCAAGCCTATGGAACCTATCAAGCCTCATGAAGATTTATTTTTCAAATCATACCAAAAATTAAAGGAAAAGAAAATAGTTGAGCTATCCCTTCACAACATGCCTCAACCTATGGCTGAACCAACCATCCTTGATGAGACAATGATTGAACCAAAACCACTTCTAAACATACAAAAACAATCTATAGAACAACCTCCTGCAATTTCCCACAAGAGACCTCGCTTGATGTGATTTTTGTGACCCTCACCAACTCAGCCAAAGAACAAAATAGTTTGAAGGCTACTCCGCTCTCTTGATCAAAGTATTCCGTGTGCTAAGATTGCGAGATAGATCACACGTTCAACTCCAAGGTTCTGAAATACTTGGAACACCCTCAGTTGGTTGATGTGTATTGATGTGTTCTTACGAGGGGACTTACACAATTGTTTAGGCTTCTTGCAGTTAACAACAGATAGATGATTCGAAGGGGATTTTGTACGTATGATTTGGCAATATAGTATGTTTTCCTAAAGCTAACCAGAAATATGCAGAAAGTAAAGGAGTATAAAGCCTAAGAAACTTATATCCTATTCTAAATGCAAGACATGTGGAGCTCAATTTTGGCAGACTTCAACCGAATTTCACCTAGCCTCACGTCGGACAGCCTCAGCAAAATCAGTGCAATCTTCAAAGGGATAGCAAAAGATGTTCAAATTATAATTTGGCATACATACACCATCAGAACGACGCATATAAGTATACAAATCACAATCGAAGTTAAACTTAAGATAATTTCCAGTCGACCACGCAAGGCGAACTTATCATCAACAAGTCGCTAGTGGTATGGAATAGAAAGAAGCTTACCTCAATAGAACACCACACATCAAAGTAAACTACTTGCATGAAAATTAAGCTACTTGGATTCGAAAGGAAGAAGAGACCTTTCTAGCTATTCATGACAAGACGAATTCCACCATCAATGAAAAGATCTATTATCATGAAAAGTGTTACACAACAATCTCCACAAAAGTTTTCAAAGGGAAAACTTTCTTTCTTCTCCACTATGCAAAATGTCTAATGCTCCTACTCTCTAGCCTCTAAGCTCTAACTCAACTCTGATTCTAATCTCTATTCCAATCTTCTAATTTCTAATGGATTACAAATGAGGGGGACTCCCCCTTTTATAGCTAGCCCAGTCCCAAAAGACGGCTAGGGTTACAATCAATAGAGTGGCTAGAATCATGCCACC
>VDFB02282781.1:0-21812 GCA_007258455.2 Sequoia sempervirens | reverse complement strand
TACCATTAAACCATTTTGACACTGGCCATCCAATTACCAAAATATATTTAACTACAATAATGAATGAAAGCATGAAACATCCAAAAAATCACATGACACAAGAATTCCAAGATTTTTACGTGGAAAACCCAAAATGGGAAAAAACCACGGTGAGGGTTAGCTCACAATATATTATATCTAGATATAGTATATTACATATATTCTCACTGCAGGTGGACTCATTATCCAAAAATAATATGATAGAAGAAATAAGGGTGGACTATAACTTATTGAACTATTACAAATGCATCTATAATATGCTCGATTACAACTCCAATAAAATAAAAAAAACAATCTTTGCATCGATCTGGATCAATGTTCTTCTCTGCTTTGTATTCACACATTTTGCAATACAACTCACTCAACTCTGATTAAATTTGCATCATATATGTCACTTTTCACACATTTCTACACCATTCTCACACACACTTCCCTAAAATATTAAAATAAACCCATTATTTATATCCACATCAAGTGTAACTTCAATTAGGTCAGCCTATTAGAAGTAACACACAAAATTGAACTTGTCATCTTCAAAACATTTCATCCACATCTCGAGCCTTAATCAAAAATTTAATTCACCTTAAGATAGGTTGAGATGGACCTATAAAAGATATTACATAGGATGGCAACACTTATTTATCCTTTGCATAATATCAAACATGTTAGGTCAGCCCCAAATAAAACCTAAACACAAAACTTCCATCTATTTTACCTGATTTGTCAACTATGTGACTCAAGACTTGATCTTACTTTGAATTCTCACTCAACCAAAATCTGAAAGATTATCTTCAACATCGCAGGAAAAAATAATTATCTGTGAAGGAATGTAGAATCTCCCACACTGATATTTTGTAAAGAAAATAGTCTATAATATATAGGACTAAATTCTAGCAAAGATATATTCCTGAATACTTCACCAAAGAACATGAAATCTTGGAATTAGATACATAAAATGATCATAAAAAAACTATTAGAATCATAGAGTTACATCTCATTTTGTGGTGGAGTGAGGACCCAAAAATTGACACACTAAACCACTTAATTGGTAGATTTGATACTTAGATATTTTTCTTTGTAGCTATACTTTCCAGACCAACTTATCCTATACAAAATTATTCAAAGATGCTTCCAATTCATGCTAGAATTATCCACAACAATGTTAACATCAATGAAAACACTGGATCATGCAAAATTTACATACCATGCTCATATTACCAAACAACATCATCAATGACAAACTTCAGCATCACTTTCAATAATCTCCCCCTTTGTCATTGATGGAAACATGCATATCAAAAACATTATCCAAAAACTTGCATTTCCAAAATAAATTTCTAAATATATCTCCCTAAGTAGCTTTCCTGAATATCTCCCCAAGTATCTTTCCTAAATATCCCCCTCTTTGACATCAATGGCAAAGGGTGTGAAAAAAAAAGAAAAAAAGTGTATACTCCCCCTTAGATGTTCCAACAAATATAACTGGATGAGTGTGCTAACTCCCACTTAGGAATTTAACCAAAATATCTATACCATCCACATATTTGCACAAGATTTTGAAAATTTGAAAATAAATAAAAGTAAAAATAGTCAGCATGAGGATGTTGACCCTTTAAACTTTTGCAAGATGAATTTCCAAGTGAATCTACCTTCTTCCCATTATTTCTTTGTTACTACAATTATTTTGTATTGTGACTCAAGCTTCCCCAAGATCTCCTTTCCTTCTTTTAGAGTACAGGGTGTAAGATTTATCTTTGAAGTCCTATCTGTACTAGCAAGGGAACTTGAGACAAGTATATGCTTCATCTTCTCCAAGTCCCCTAGCTTCTTGAATTTTTTGATTAATTCTTCCTTCTGGTTCTATAGAGTAAATTACTTTTCATATAAGTTTGCTAAGGTAGGCTAGGTCTGATCATTTCTATCTTATACCAAATCATAGGTGTTTGATGCACTACTTATTTGTGTCTCAATTTCATTCATAGCATCCTTTATGCTTTGGGTGGCATCCGACCACTTCATACAATATAAGAATAGGGTCTTTGCTTCCTCTTCACAGGCTTGTACATCCTTCAAACTTTCTTCTACTTTGAACTATATGTAGATGCACACTTCTCTATAATATCCAATAACTTCTTTTTGCAATCCATCCTTCAATTTCTATTTCAACTTGACCTCTTAGTCTGAAGGTATATTCCTTGAAGTTCTCCATTGTAGGTGGGGAGGAAACAATGTTTTCTTTAGGTGTTATCTCTTATAATATCTTTATAGCTTCACTAATCTCATGCTCATGTTGATCATCATCTATATCTTCTTTAGAGGTTACACTAATTCTAATTCCCTTTTTCCTTATAGCTTTCTACTTGATTCTTCTTGTAGTTTTATTTTCTCCTGCCCTAATGGAATGGACTATAGGAGGGGATTTCTCCCCAATCGAAGGACAATATGTGGACTTCCTCTTTTTACTAGTTGTAGGTAGAGATACAATAACTGATCTCCTAGAGCTACCAGAGGCTTCTTTTGCACTCATATCAGCTCTAGCTCTTTCTATAGCTACCCTAACTTTGTCTTTTGAAATGTCGAGCTCTTTGGCATATGAGTCTACCCAAGTAGAAACCTGTTTCTTCATTTGTGATTTCTTAAATTTTTGATAAACTTCCATTATATTTTCTTTATAATTTCCATACCTTGGTCTATTGGGATCCTTAGGACTATTCAACAATACTTCCATAGAGCCATTAGCTTCTTCTTTTGACACTTCATAGCCAAGTTTTGGAACCCAAATGGTTCTAGGTTCAACTACTTCTATTATGCAATAATTAATAGAGACCAAAAAGGTAATGGTATTTATATATTTCCTTACATCTCTCAGAATTCTCTAAATCATGCTCATTCTTCTTTGAAACATTGTAAAGAAGGCTACAAGTGCATCACCTTGAGCATCCATATCTCCAATATAACTCATGTAATCTCTTATCTGATGTGGAATAGCCTTTTCACCTGACCAATTAACCTTTCCAACTACTACAACTTCATAAAGTAAAAACCAAACATATCACCAATGTGCCATACCTATATATATGCTTCTTCTTCTTAATTTCCTTTAGTTTCTCCATCAATTTTTGTCACAGAAACTCACAGAGGTCATACTCAACATTATTCTAAATGCTAGGCTACTTGCAAGATTTACTAAAACATCCACTTTCTCTAATATGTCTTTGTTTTTGTTGGATTTCCAGACTAGAATCAGTCCGGTGGACCATAAACTAGTGATTTATCTAATGAATTCCTTGGTAATCATGTGAGGGCCATCAATCCACATAAATTGATCATTAATTTTGCTTAAGTTCATTCTAATGCACTTCTCTTCATAGTTAAACTTTGGAAACCAATGCCACAAATATAATTTCTTCTGAATCAAAATATTGTACTCTATTTTTAAGGTGTAGTCATCTCCAACTAACTCATCAATCCATAGGTTCAATAAATATCTAGAAGAGTTTTCATCCATATTCCCATGAATGTAATCCCTAGTATCTTCAATAGGAAGAACCCCGAGAGGTATGTGTGAAAATGCACCTAAGGGATCATACTCTAAAATTTTGGAAGAATATCTTTAAATTTGAGTTGTGGTCTTTGTGAAACATCTACCGCTTTCGATGTCGCCATTGCATTCAAATTTTCTTCAAGTAATAATTCCAAAAAATTAGAATGTGTGTGGATTTATAAATACCTTTTTCTCTGCTCAATGAAGTAGGGTTTTGAAATTCTACAACTTGGAGACGCTCCAAACTCTTCAACTCCACTTCTTGCTCCTCTACTCTCCTTTGAATACATTCAATGAAATTAATTTTTCTGATCAAATATTTTTTTAACTCTCTGATTTGACCTAATTCTGAAATAAATGTTTCCAACCATAAAGATAGTAATCCTAAAAGCTGTGTGCACAGACATCTTCTTAAGCTTCACAAATTTTTGCATTAGCATATTTATTTCCACAATATTCTTCAATAGATCAAACATTTATTTTTTCATGATATATCTTCATGCCAAGCCATGAAACCTCATATAGGCAAGGGGGTTATTTGAATTTTTTTTATTTCTCCCCCTAAGCCAGTGGCTAGGTTCAATTCCTGAAGGAATTATTTGCATCGTAGGGCAGTATAGACTCATTTGTAGTCTCTGATTCTTCCTTGTTCTTGAGCTCCTCTTTCTTTCTCCATATTTTTTCTATTTCCTTCTTTATTTCTTCTGGATCAATATTTTTGACTGGTTCATTCTTATGTATTGGATCATCCTTCCTTATGTTTTTACTTCTACAAAATTTAGCAATATGTCAAGGCCTATTGTAGTTGTTGCATATGACATTCCTTTGAACATTATCCCTTTTGAATCTGCATTGATTAGCTTTGTGTCCAAATCCATAGCATGTATAATAATAACCTTTGAAAGATTGAATCATTCTACTATTGTTGTATCCATTCATCATTTTACTTTTGAATTCACTTGCTGTATTATCAAGTTTTTTGCATGTAAAACACTGACCATTAAAGGATGGAGTATTCTAATTCATTCTACTTTTACAATATATTTCCTTATGTCCATATTTATTGTAAGAGTAACAAAAACCATTGAAATATGGGTACCTTTGAGATTTTTGTTGTCTGATAGGGGGTCTTCTAGCATTTCTTCCTTGATCCCAAAAATTTCCATTGTTCTTTGTGTTTCTAGTCTTCTCTAGTTCATTGATCTTCTTTGCATTAGGTGTTTGATCTTCTTTTGATCTTTCTCATTTTTCAAGTCCCAAACCACCTTTGTCTTTAGATGCTTTTTTTATGCAATTAATTCATCAACCATTGTAGAACTTATCTTGAATTTTTCCTCATGAATTCTTTCATTTTGTAGATCTGGTCTTATATTTACCACTTCTTATTCAAGCCTAAGGAATTCATTGTATTTTCTTTCTACCATTGCATTTAGACATTCCTCAATATTTTTATTTTCTTCCACTTTCACTTTTAATCTAGTGATGTTCTCATTTTCTTTTTTCAATTGTGCATAGAATTCCTTATTCCTTTCTATGAACTTCTTAATCTTCTCTCTTGGTTTTTTGATACATTCATTTGCATCTTTAAGATTCTCCTTCAAATCTTTGTTTTCATCTTCAACATTGTTAAGATCTTCTAGAGTAACTTTGAGCTCTCCATCTTTGTCAAGCATGCAATATTCTTTTATATATCCAATAGCAATAATCTCTTCCAAGAGAATAAGAAACTTTCTATCATCCATGTGTTCAAACTCCAAGATCTTCCCAAAGTGGTCAAACTTCTTCCAGGGATCCAAGCTCTGATACCAATTGTTTAACACCCAAAATACTAAGAGGTGGGGTGAGTCAGTATTCTATTAAACCATTTTGACACTATCCATCTAATTACCAAAATACATTTAACTGTAATAATAAATGAAAGCATGAAACATCCAAAAAATCACATGACACAAGAACACCAATATTTTTACATGAAAAATCTAAAATAGGAAAAAACACGATGAGGGTTATCTCACAATATATTATATTTGGATATAGTATATTACAAAAATGCTCACTACAGGTGGACTCACTATCCATAGAGAATAAGATAGAAGAAGTAAGGGGTAGCTCATAGCCCATTGAACTATTACAAATGCATCTACAATATGCTAGATTGCAATTCCAACAAAGTATAAACAAATTTTTGCACTGATCTGGATCAATGTTTTTCTATGCTATGTATTCACACATTTTTCAATACAATTCACTCAACTCTAATTAAATTTGCATCATATATGTCACTTTTTACACATTACTCACACCATTCTCACACACACTTACCTAAAACATTGAAATCAATCCATTATTTATATCCACATCAAGTGTAACTTCAATTAGGTTGGCCTAATTAGAAGTAACACACAAAATTGAACTTGTCCTTAAAAAATATCATCCACATCTCATGCCTTAATAAAAAATTCAATTCACCTTAAGATAGGTCATGATGGACCTATAAAATATTTTACATAGGATAGAAACACTTATTTATCCTTTGCATAACATCAAACGTGTTAGGTCAACCCCAAATAAGACCTAAACACAAAAAAATCCATCTATTTTACCCAATTTGTCAACTGTGTGACTCAAAACTTGATATTAATTTGAATTTCCACTAAAATAACATCCAAAAGCTTATCTTTAACATCACAAAAAAAAAAAAATTAGCCACAAAGGAATGTGGAATCTCCCACACTGACACACTATACAAAAAACATTATGCAATATATAGGGCCAAACTTTGTCAAACATATCTTTGTAAATACTTTACCAAACAACATGAACTATTGGACTTAGATACATTAGATGATCATCAAGACACTATTATAATCACAGAGTTACATCTCAATTTACGATGGAGTGTGGACCCAAAAACTGACACATTGAACCACTCTATTGGCAGATTTGATACTTAGACATTTTTCTTTGTATCTATACTTTTTGGACCAACTTATCTTGTACAAAAGTCTTCAAAGATGCTTCCAATTCATGGTGGAATGATCCACAACAATAATTCATACCATAGAAAAGGAGAGGATAGAAATTTCTACTACAATGATAGAGGATTCCATAGTACCACAATGATGGATATAGGAGAGATGAAGGAAGATCTAAGAATATACCATTTAGAGGAACCTATTTCAAGTGTGGAGGTGATGGAAATAGAGCATTTGAATGTCATCATGGAAGTACTGGAAAGAGAATGAATCATACCAAAATAACAACCTATGTGTATGAAGAACCTATTGGGAAACCAAATAAAGGTGAGTCATTCATTATTAATGAGAGCACTAATGCATGTAGAAGTAACTTAGGAACCACCACAAAGAAAGAGTTTTTTCAAGAAAAGATGTAAGTATAGAGGAAAGGTATCTAAAGTCATCATTGATAGTGGTAGTATTGATAATCTAGTTTTAGAAGGGATGGTGACCAAGTTGAATTTGAAGATATTGAAACATCCAAACCCCTATAAGATAGCATGGATTCAGGATGAACATAGGATCTTAGTGAGTGAGCAATGTTTGGTGAAGTTTCATTTAGGATCATATAAGGATGAATTTTTGTGTGATATTATTCCTATGAATACATGTCATTTATTGTTAAGAAGACCATATAAATATGATTGGAAATCAATTCATGATGGAAGAAATAATACTTATACTATAATTGCAAATGGTAAAAGAACTATATTGATACCTTTAGAAGAAGAGGACAAAGTTGTAGCTTGTGGCACAACTAGATTATGTTTGGTTGATGGAAGGAAGTTATTGGAAGGATTGAGACATGAGAACATGTGTTTTGTGTTGATTCCAAAGAAGGGTAGTAATCCAGAGGAAAATGATTAAGATCCATAGTAGATAGAGGGAGCAAAACTGTTGACAATATGAGGACATCATATCAAAGAATGTACCAAATGGACTTCCACCATTCTAGAACATCAATCATCATATAGATCTAATACTAGGAGTAGGTTTGTGAAATGAAGTGGCACATAGGATGACACCTGTAGAGAATGTGGATCTAAATAGACAAATACATGAGTTGTTGAAGAAAATATTGATCAAAGAAAGATTAATCTTGTGTGTGGTACCTATTGTACTAGCACCAAAGAAATATGGAGAGTGGATAATGTGTATAGACTCAAGAGAAATCAATAGGATCACTTTCAAGTATAAATTCCCATTACCAAGGAAGGATGGTATTATGGATTGTTTGAGTGGAGCAAAGTATTTCACAAAGATTGACCTAAAGAGTGGATATCTTCAAATAAAAATTAGAGAAGGAGATGAATAGAATACTACATTTAAGACTAATGATGGATTATACATGAGTGGTTAGTAATTCCTTTTGGATTGACTAATGCACCTAGCACTTTCATGAGATTGATGAATGAAGTATTGAGGCAATTCTTGGGTAAGTTTGTCATTGTTTATTTGGATGATATTTTGATTTTCAATAAGACTAAAGAAGAACATTTGTGGTACATTAGACAAGTATTGCAGAGGCTAACAAAGGAGAACTTGTTGATAAACGTCAAGAAGTGTAGCTTTATGAAGAAAAAGTTGGTGTACTTGGTATTTGTCATTTCTACTAAAGGTTTGAAGATGGACCTTGAGAAGGTTAAAGCAATTGTTGAGTGGCCTATACCAGTGAACATTGGAGAGGTAAGATCATTCCATGGTGTATAGGAGGGAATTTGCACCCCTCTCGCAAATTTTTCTTTTACATCCCCCACCTTAGAAAATAAAATCCGGCCAAGTAATTCCACATCACCTATTTGCAATCCACCCACTTGGTGCTTGTTTTTTGTGTCAGTGGGGGAATTTTTGTCAAGGAGGCGCACGCGATGCATAGATGTCTACACAACATGCTATCATCCCTGACAGGTTCCTACCTCTATAATCCACAAAGACATTATGTTCTCTATTGGTGATGAAGCTTAATGCCTCTACGTCTTCCAACTAACCTAAGAATGGATCTTTACCTCCTAAATCTTCTTCAAATACATATCTTTCATTCTGATTCCTTCTTCACAATTTCACATGATGGATTAGTCTTTCTTGACAATTCTTGAGCTCCCACACATATTCTCTACTTCTTGTTGCAGTTTTCCCACCATTGGAGTTGTGACTTGGTGTCCTATAGGACTGCTTCTTCATTGTTGTGGCAATGTAGACCTTACCTAGCTTGCATCCTCCTCTACGTACTTGAGGGCACCTTGATTGAGAAGGTGATATTGTTTCATTTCTCCATTTCCATAAAATTTTCACTTCATTTATGTAGCATAGTGTTATTGCTATCATTAGATATCTTTTCTATTACTCTCTTTATCATATTTCCTATCTCTCTATCTGGCTGTCTATGGAGGTCGAAACAACAAAGTGGGGGTTTGCCTACGACAAACCCCTATATAGAACCAAAAATTTTCCTCTCTTGGATGTGTGTAGGTACACGTTCATGTGGAGCTTGTTGGTGAACTGGACTCCTCATGAGTTAATCTTCATCACCTTTTCTTTCTATCAATTCTACATCATCTTTCTAGTCATTTTGTTCATACTGTTAGGTATCATCTTAGTTAGTATTTGAAACCTCAACTGTTAAGTCGTTAGTAGGTTTTTGTAACTTTTACTGTACTTTTTTACTTTCTAGATATACAAATTCCAACACCCTAGTGAGACACCAACGCATCACGCTGCCATCCCTCAAAAAAGAGTTGTCTAAGGTACAGTTCGGGTTCAAAAAGCCTACTCGTTTAGTCCCATCAAGACTCTCAAGTTAGTAGAGTGAAAAAAGAGTTGGAGAGTGCTCTTCATTCTTTATCCTTGACCTAAAACATTTTTCCAACTAGAGGTAGACTAGGGCAACCTTGTGCTCTCAGCTCTCTATGACCTAGGGCCTTTGTGTGGTTTGTCCCCTTCTACATTTTGATGAACCATTGTGGTTTTGTTTAGCAGTGTTGAAAGACCCTTTCCTCTTATCCTAGGAGCATTATGGGTGTGAGTGTTGTGAGGCACCTAGCCTTGCAACCCAACTTACAACCCCTAGTGGCATAGTTGTAAAGGTTCCACAAGCATTACAGAATGAAAATTTAAGTGTGTCACTATCTAGTCGCAAAACCATTAGGGGCTTTGTGAAAGTTTTGTTTCGTGTATGAAGAAATGGCCTTCTTTTTACATCTTCCCATCCCATCTACACAACTTGCAAGTGGATATCCTAGCATAAATTTCACCTCATAGGACTTGTCGATGAATTGTAATAGAGAACCATCTACCTTATACATGCACGGATCAATGGAAACACCATAAATGGTGTTCTTGTTGACCCTATGTGTCATGTGAATGTCTTTACTAATGAGATTATTCTAATTAATTTCTTACATAAAGATGGGTATGAAGAATCTAGGAGTACCATTCATACAAACAATGGGCTTTTCATACCTCACATCAGTTGCATCACCTTCTCAGTCTTAGTTAGACCTAGATCCATGAATGCACTCTTTGACATAATCCCATGGTCTAAGCTCTTCAAGGTGAAAATGGGTATCCCCTAGTTGGTCACTATGAATGTAATTCTATTGGTGGTTCATAAGTGTCTAAAGTTTTCTCATGATGGTTTGGTTCACATAGACCATGACACCAGCTATAAACCACTGATTTTTCTTGGGGGCTACTCGTTGGATCACTTTTGGCCTGCGCCTATTGGTCTACTTCCTCCTAGGACAAAGATCTTGTACTGAACCTATGTGATGTACAAGAATGGGGGCATAACTCCTAAGGTGAGATACCCTCCTTCTCCCTATGTCATCTCACATAGGGCTTGTCTCAAGGAACACATAGAGGTCACCTTGGCTTGGAGAAGGGAGGAAGAGAAGCATCCTAAAGTTTCTTCCTCCTCTTCCACTATTATGCCTATCACTTCCTCTTTCCCTACTACGACACCATCATCCTCTGCTCCTAGGATTTTTTTAGAGAATCCAATGGTGCCCGCTTGGTGAAAGCCCAAGCGTCTAGCATTTGAACTTCCCATCTTACCCACAATGCCTCAAACCATTTGATATGATAAGGGGAAGGGTCCCTATGGGTAGTCCTCTAGGTCTTGGCCTTCATGGCCTCCTACTACTCCTTCCTCCATGGTAGTGAATGGGAAGAGGCTTGCCACTGAGGTGTTAGAGTCTACTCCCTCACTATTGTTTCATCATCCTCTCAACCTCTCCCTCATGTTCCTATCTATGAGTCCCTCACTCCACCAGAAACAACCATGATGGATACTCTAATGGTCAAATAGGAGTCTTCCATTCTGTCTCACTCCCCGACTTCTAGCTCCCAGAGTTCAAGAATTTCCTTACACATGAGAAAAAGTGTCGAAGAAAAGCTCTAGTCATTAGAAAGCCACCCTATAGAGAAAGGAAGGGGAGTCAACAATTCCTACATTAGCACTCCTTTTTGTGTCCTCTCTCATCCCCTTTACTTCAATTCCTTCAGCTTTCATCCTACTTCTGGCTCCTATCGTGAGTGTAAACAATCCTCACCCAAAGAGGGTGTAGGTGTTTATTGCTCCTTCAGTTGAGCCACCCCTTCTGATGTCCCTCCTAGACATCCTTCCATTTTCAGGCCAGGACTGTGACCTGGGGTGTGTGCCATCAGAGTTTTCCATCCTCCTTCCTTGTGGGGAGTTACACTCTAGCAAAGTGGGACGCTCACTGTAACAATGGGGTTTGAAGAGGGTTCACTTCTTCGGTGGTTCCATGTGCTTGTGTTGTGCTAGTGATAGAGGGAAGCCTTGACATCCCTAGGGGGTTTGTCACTGCTTTGAGGTCATTGTTGAGCCTAGCGGTGGATCTTGGAGTCTTGGAAACTTGTTAAGCCCATTGGGGTTAAAAATGGGATTAAATGGTTCAGTATGGACAAAGTCAGCTATGACCATTAGAACAAGTCAGAGTGAGACCTGGAGACTCTTCCTGTCTGTGTGGGAATCAGGGTTCCTCCTCAATGCCAAGTCTAGTTGATGATCTCTTCTTGTCCTTCTCTGTGTGTCAGGGATGATGCACAGTGTTAGGGGCATTTAGGCTCCCCTTCCATGTTGACCCATTTTTTAATTTTTATTTTGTCTTCATGTTCCTTTCTTCATATGGTCTATATTTATGAGTAGCTCTTACCCTGAAATATCAGACCATCCTTGTCCCTTGTTCGTGATGTTTTTGTATCTTTTTGTATATTTTCTATCTTACCTTTCGTGCTTGCTTTATGATGTTGTGGTGCTCATGTGTTGTCCCTTGCATGCATGACAACATTACCATAGTTACATCTCATTATGTTCCATGGGGCACAACATCAATTTTTCATTCTTGCTTTTCTCTCCATAGGATGTCACATGCCATCTTAAGGGGGGCCTATCATGTCACTTTTATTTTTAGAAAATACATTCGGTGGCCAATGAATCTTTTCTTGAAAATCCGTTTCAAATATTTTTCAAAAATTGCATTCTTCAACAAGGACCCCTAGTGGAATATTCTTCCTTCATCATGGGTTCGTAAAGAAAGAATTTAAAGAAACCTTCCTCTAAGGAGGGAGATCCTTCTCCTACAAGTGAAGTTTTGACCTTCCCCTTGCGAGGGGACCTTCTTCCTTTCAAATTCCTTAATGAATTGAACATCTTTCAAAAGGATTCGTTGATGTCAAATTGATTTATGAAAAATATTATTACACTTTCAAGTTGAGCGTCCCTTGAGTGGACCCCCTTTCTTTTGAAGTGTTCCCAAGGGACCCCTTTGAAAGTATCCTTCAATATTTGATTGTCTGCATGAATATCTGCTTGTTTTTCTTCTCGTGTGGCCACTTTTTGATATCTGACATATTTTTTCTACAAATTAACATATTGGTTTCCAGGTGTGCCCGTGAAGCTACTTTCCAATTTGACTCTGCGGAGTCCCCTACATCGGGATTCCTTTAGGAGAGAGTACCTGGGGGTACCTTCTTTGTAGGTCCAAGGACCTATGAAGCGCTTGCATCCTACAAGATTTTTCCATCGTTGGTTTGCAGGCCTTTAGTGCACTTTGATCAAATTTGTAGCTTTGAGGATCTATAGATTCCTTTGTTCGATCCTCCTTAGGAGAGTACCTACAGAGCCATTTTCCTACCCTGCACTTTTAATCTCACCAGATTATGGTCTACTTCCTTGATAGTTCAGGTATACATTTCTAGACCCTCTCGATCTACTTTACTGAACACTCATTGACACTCATGCTTCCTAAAGTGGGGGAAAAATGTATAGGAGAAAATTTTCACCCCTCTCTCAAATTGCCCTTTTATATCCTCCACCTTAGAAAATAAAATCAGACCAAGTAATTCCACATCACCTATCTACAATCCATCCACTTGGTGCTTTTTTTGTGTCAATGGGGTAATTTGTGTTGGGGATGCATGTGCATCACATGGACATCTATGTGGCACACTTCAATCCCTAACAGATTCCTTCCTCTAGAATTCGCAAAGACATTACGTTCTCCATTGGTGACAAAGCATAACACCTCTGTGCCTTCCAATCAACTTGAGAATGACTCTTTCCCTCCTAAATCTTCTTCAAATGAATATATTTCATTTTTATTCCTTCTTCTTCACAATTTCATATGCTAGCTTAATCTTGCTTGACAATTCTTGAGCTCCCACACATCTTCTCCACTTCTTGTTGCACTTTTTCCACCATTGGAGCTATGAATTGGTGTCTTGCGGGACTACTTCTTCATTGTTGTGGTAGCATATACCTTACCAAGCTTCCATCCTCCTATATGTGCTTGAGGGCACCCTGATTGAGAAGATGATATTGTTTCATTTCTCCATTTCCATAACATTTTCACTTGATTTACGTAGCATAGTGTTATTACTATTGTTGGGCATCTTTTCTATTACTCTCTTTATCATAATTCCTATCTCTCTATCTAGTTGTCCGTGGAGATCGAAACGCCAAAGTGGGGGTTTGACTACAACAAACCCCTATACATCTCCAACATTTTTCCTCTCTTGGTTGTGTGTAGGTATGCATTCATGTGGAGCTTGCTAGCAAATTAGACTCCTTGTGAGTTAATCTTCATCACCTTTTCTTTCTATCAATTCTACATTATCTTTCTAGTCATTTTTGTCAAACTGTTAGTTATCATCTTAGTTTTTGAAACCTCAAATGATAAGCCATTAGTAGGTTTTTGTTCCTTGTACTACACTTTTGTAATTTTCTAGTTGTATAGATGCCAACACCCTAGTGAGACGTTAGTGTGTCACACTATCATCCCTAACCGGTACTGTTGTCCCTCAACAAAGAGTTGTCTAAGGTACAGTTTAGGTTCCAGAAGCTTGCTTGTTTAGTCCCATCAAGACTCTCAGGTTAGTAGAGTGACAGAAGCACTAGAGAGTGCTCTTCATTCTCTATCCTTGACCTAAAACATTTTTCCAACTTGAGGTAGACTAGGGTGGGATTTCGCTCTCGACTCTCCATGACCTCAAGCCTTGGTGTGGTTAGTCCCCCTCCTCTACACATGGATTGGAAAGTTTCTACCATAAATTCATTAGGATCTTTAGTAACATCTACACACCCATTATAGAAACAATGAGGGGAGATAGGAAAGAATTTAAGTGGAAATTCAAAGCACAAAGAAGTTTTGAATTATTGAAGAAAAAGTTGATAAAGAAACTAGTGTTAGCATTACTAGATTTTGAAAAAGTATTTCAAGTTGATTGTGATGCTAGTGGAAATGCAATAGGAGTAGTGTTGAGTCAAGAAGGAAGACCAATATCTTATTTCAGTGAGAATTTGAATGATGCTAGTGTTGAAGTTATCAACCCAAGATCTTCAATCTGCAATGCCAAAGAACCTCCACAAGAGATAGAGAGAAGCAACAATGGAAGATGCTATTCCACCAAACAAGGATTGCAATATGATACAATATGATCAATGCAATACAATGCTAGAGATGCCTTGCTTATAAAGGCAAGGATGAGAGATAGGATAAGACAAGATCATGAAAAGTGTCTTAATCCTATTACATGAGACAACTAACTCATAACTACCTAGGAAAGTGGAAATTCTAGATAAGACAACTAATATCCTAAGTAAACTTAACATGTGAATTAAGTCCCCTAAGTCCCTAGTAAAGGAATAAACTAGGTACAAGACTTATTCACACCAACACCCCCCCTTAAGTGCAACTTAGGGAGGTACAAACCAATGCATAATGCAAAAGATGGGTCCCAACAACTAGGCGTGGGGGTGTCCATGTACAAAACAAAAAACTCTCATAAGCGGAGGAAAGGAGAAAAACCCTATGGGAGAAAACTCCTCCAAAAGAGAGAAAAAGTTGTAAAGAAAAACTGAAAACTAATGAAGGAGGACTCCTCAAGACCCCCCAAGGACAACTGCCTTCACCCCAAGCATAGATCACAATTGAAGATAACGAGGTGATGCCAAAGGTTTAGTGAAGATGTCTGCAACCTACTGATCTGTAGGCAAATACTCCAAGCTGAGAACAACATCCTAGATGAGCTGCCTGATGAAGTGCATGTGGATCTCAATATGTTTAGTCTGTTGATGCTCCACTGGGTTGTGAGAGATATGAATGGCACTCTGATTGTCACACCAAAGAGTAGTGGGATGAGTGGAAGGGAATCCAAACTCAGTCATCAACTGACGAAGCCACAAAACCTCCTGACTAGCCAACACTGCACCTCGATACTCAGCCTCTATCGATGATAATGCAATAGCAGTCTACTTCTTGCATGACCATGCAATCAGACCAGAACCAAGGCAAAAGACAAAGCCAGAAGTAGACTTCCGATCATTGACATCACCAGCCCAATCTGAGTTAGTGAAGCCCACAATCTGAGATGCACCTGAAGTGTAGTGAATGCCAAAATGAGTAGTGCCTAAATGTATCTGGAGAATCACGGCTTGGCGGCTGACCTTCAATGACTCTCATGAGGCTCTGTGAGAGTGAGACAAGTCCAATAGCAAAGGAAATGTCGGGGCGACTATGTGTCAAGTACAAAGGCTGCCAACCAGCTGTCGATACAAGGTGAGGATCAACTATAGGTAGTGCAAGCTGGAAGGCGATTACAACACATTGGAATGGAGTAGGCGGGGCTTTGCAATCAGCCATGCCAATCTACGGAAACAAATCAAAGGAGCATATACAACGGAAATGAAGATCCTGAAGTCAGTGGGACCCTAACGACCAAGGAAGTAATGCAAAAGACCAAGGTCGTTCATATCAAATCGCTCCATCAATGCTCATTGTGTACTCTGAATCATGGAAGTAGAACTTCCTGTGAGAATCAAATCATCCACATAGAGCACAAGTATAAGTAGATCCTCTCCATATCTCTATGTATAAACTATGGGATTGGAATGGCAGCGAGTGTAGCTGGAAGCAAGCAAGAAACTATCCATCTTCTCATACCGGCTTGGGGGCTTGGCAGTTTCGCCACATTGACGTGAAGCTACAAACCAGGTGAGAGTCCTGCTGAGGCCCTTGTGGCTGCTCCATATGAATCTCCTCATGAGGTCCCCATGCAAGAAAGCACTCTTCACATCCATGGAAACCTTGACCATCCACGGTCTGATTTATAGCAAGGACAAGCCCAGAGGCAGATCCATCTTGGCCTTGAGGAGCAAAGGTCTCAGGAATAGTCAATTCAACCCCAGCCCTAAGAAAACCCTTTGCAACAAGATCATTGCCTTGTGTATCAAATGGAACCATCTGCTTTGCATACTTGGTACGATACCACTTGCATGAACCAACTTTCTTTATAGGAAGAGGCATATCTCCCCAAGTATGATTCTTCATCAGAAGGGCCTCATTAGTCCTGTACTATCCACTCTGGAATACACGAAGCATCACGAAAACTTTGAGGGATCATCTAAAGTACATGATGACTCAAAGACTAATTCAGTCACGAGAACCTAAGTCTGTGGCCGGAGATATGCAATGGGATCACCAACAAGAGGACCAGCCTCCTCAAGAGTAACTCGAGCCCATCATGGCCTAGTGGGTGAATGAGGAGGTTCATCAAGACCATCATCAAAATCTTCCTCAAGTAGCAAAACATGATCATCTGAAGAAGATTGAGTAGGTTGTGATGAAGAAGAAGTCGAAGGAGGATCTGGCTGGGTGAAGGTTTTAGAAAACTGAACATCACGTCAGAAATGTACCTCTCGTGTGTTAGGATCAAACAATCTATATGCCTTCACATCCTCACAATAGCCAACAAATATGTACCACTGACTCTTCTTCTCCATGGATTTACGCCGACCATTCGGAATGAATGCCCAAGCCTCACTACCGAATACTCTTAAGAAGGATACATTAGGCTTACAATGAGACCAAGCCTCCTTAGGGGTCATATTTTGCATTGCCTTGTGGGGCATACAATTCTAAATATAGTTGGCACAATTGATAGCTTCGGCCCAAAAAGCGAGAGCCATGGACCTAGACTGAATCATACAATTGGCCATTTCCCTAAGAGTCCTGTTCTTTCTCTCCGCCACACCATTCTGCTGAGGAGTGTAAGGAATTGTGTGCTGATGAAGAATACCATGCTCACTACAAAAATCCTGAAATGCCTGATTGACATACTCCCCCCATTATCTGTGCGTATCTGTCGAAGAGAAAAACCTGACTGCTTCTCCACAAATGTTTTGAAGGTCTTGAAGTTGGTGGGGACTTCACTCTTGAGCTTCAGAAAATAGACCCATGTCCAGCGGGAAAAATCATCAATGAATGTTAACACATACTTAGCCCCTGAAAAAGGAGTTGGAAATGACATGAGATCACTATGAACCAAATCAAGGGGTGTGGTTGCACGTGTAGCTTGACCCTTAGGAAAAGGATCTTGATATTGCTTGCCAAGAACACAACCTTGACAAACACCATCTGTGCAAGTGATCTTTGGAAGACCAACCACTAAGTTATGTGCTTTCATTTGCTGAAGATATCTATAATTCAAGTGCCCAAATCTCTCATGCCAAAGCTTGCTCATTGAATCAGCATGAGCAACAAAACATGAACCCGATGAAGACTCAAATCCATCAAATTGATACAAATGATTCTCATGATCAACTATCCCTGTAGCAACAACCTTCTCATGATCCTGCAACTGTCTAATAGTCACATTCTATGGAGTAAACTCAACTGACTTCCCATCTCCAGAATGACAAATTTGATATATGGAAAGAAGATTCACTGAAATATCAAGAACAAGAAGAACATCCTCAATGCACCCATCTAGCATCTGAATGGAGCCTGTCCCTAAAACTAGAATCTGTGAAGAGTTCCCAACTGCAATATGAGAAGTAGAAGTATGAACTAGGGAATCAAGAAGATCACGTGAATTGGTCATGTGATGTGAAGCACCTGAATCAAGAATCCAACTATCTGAAGGTGAATGCATAGCTCGTGTTGAAAGAGATTGCCCTTTTCCCATGGAAGAAGGCTTAGCCACTGAAATATTGTGCTTCTTCATAGCTTCCTCGAAGGCCTCTAATCTCTTAAAGCAATGAGATGCATCATGCCCAGTTTTTCCACAAAATGAACAAGGATCTCCTTTCTTTTTCTTGGACTTGGAGGAAGAATCTCCAGAGGTAGAAGAAGAAGGAGATTGAGTGGACTTTTGATTGTCCTTCGGCTTCGGTTTGGAGGGACTCTCACTACCAGAAGATGATTCTGCTTTGGGCTTCTTCTTGTTCTTTCCTTTACCCTTGGATGATTGAGCCATTAGAGCATGATTCTTAGGTAAGGCATCCAACTGAATTAACTTGGCTTCCTCTCTAGTAAGACACTCACAAAACAACTCAAATTTAGGCATTTTGTAATCTTTCCCTATTGCATCCATAGTTGAATAAAAAGTAGAAGAAAACACTTGATAAGGGCCCTTTAACTTAGACAGAATCAAGAAGATACATTCATCACTAGACACATCATGTCCACATCCTTTCAACTGTGACAAAATCATCTTGAATTGTGTAAGGAAATCCTGAATTGAAGGAAATGCATCTGGAGAGAGGGATTGTAGTTTTGATTGAAGTTGTAAGGTTATGAAATGATTTGTTTTACCATACAATTCTTCAAGTTTATCCCAAACATTCTTAGGTGTTTTGCACTTCGAAATATGAAACAACAAATTATCAGATACATGTAAGCCAATGAGCCCTTTTGCTCCATTTTACATCTATGGACAAACTTTTCATAATCCCTTGTAAATTCAGGTTGTTCTACATCTAACATTGGCCATAGACCCTTAGATTGTAATAATTGAGTCATTTTTAGCTTCCATGTATGATAATTGTGTGGAGTGAGTGGTTCAATTTACCTTAGATCCGCCATGAACACCAAAAGAAAGAAGACTATGTGGCACTTAAATTGTGCCTTTCACCCCCCCAGAATGTATTAAAATTCAATTTGCAACCCCCCTAGTAAATTACAATGAACAAATTTTGAAATTTTTACAAGTGACAAGCTCAAATCAACTGTTTATAACACATGGTGATTTTTACAATTTTTAGAAAAAAGAGCTTGCAAAAATTGAAAACTGAGGTTACAAACAAATTCCTTGCGATTTTCTGATCAATTTCAAAAAAAGTTTGCCAAATTTTGACTTCGTTTGCAAAAGTTACATCAAGAACAAGTAATAAATGTACTTGTACCTTCAAGCTGAAAAAAATAGCAAAAAATGTCAAAATCTACAAAAATCACCTGCACCATCAGCGTGGTTCGCTTGAACCAGCCTTTCCGCCGTACTTTTATATCTCATTTTTAAAAACCAGATCTCGGGGCTTAAAAGTTGGCGCAAAATTGAAAAAAAAGGCCTATTTTAGTAATCGCAAACACTAAACATGAGCAAAATTCTAAGCCCTTGGGGCTAGCTTCTACGGCCGCCACGGATCAGTGGGCTTTGGCACAGAGCCAAAAATTAGGGCTGCTCGGGCCAATCAGCTAGCAGCCAGCCTCGTGGTTTCTAAGTATGGCCGGGCTGCGATGCTATAATCGTGGTTTCAGGGTTCAACCGGGCTGTATGGACCGCCTCGGGTGGCTCCCTACCGCGCTTGCCTACGGTATCGCTACCTCACCGGGTGGATCAATATCAGTCCGGCCGTACTTTAATAAGTCTCATGTTTATTAATAACAAACATCGACAGCGCTGTAAAGCGCTTTAAAAATATTTATATATTTTTTTTGAAATTTTTGAAAAATAAAATACCACCGATCAAAGAAATGCAAGATTTTTTTTTTTTAATAATAATTTTTTTTTGACGACGTGTACCTTCAACCTAGGAGGCCATACGGCCTCTCGGGTAAAATTTTTTTGCCCTAGAAACAACTTTTGCCGAATATGGGCAAATTATATATCAAAAAATTCAGAAATGGCCACTCGGATGCAATGGCATACTTATTTTTGGCTCAAAGTGCTCTTGTAAAAAGTTGTTCACCAGATCTGAGCTCGAAACCCTTCTTTGCCAAAGTTGCAAATGGTGATGAAATTGAGTGAAACAAAAGCCAAATCTGACTTTTTCGAGCCTCCTGGACACAATGGGACAACCTAGAATACTGCCACTATAGCCAAAATCATTGCAATCACTAGATCTCACCAAAATGCAAGCATGCAATATAGGATACAAGAAACTCAAAAATCACAATAGAAATTGATGGAAACTCTCTAATAAATAAATGGAAGGGGCTTGCCAGATTCAAAGCTCTGATACCATGTTGGAGTTAACAACCCAAGATCTTCAATCTGCAATGCCAAAGAACCTCCACAAGAGATAGAGAGAAGCAACAATGGAAGATGCTATTCCACCAAACAAGGATTGCAATATGATACAATATGATCAATGCAATACAATACAATGCTATATGCAAATACAATGCCAGAGATGCCCCTGCTTATAAAGGAAAGGATGAGAGATAGGATAAGACAAGATCATGACAAGCGTCTTAATCCTATCACATGAGACAACTAACTCATAACTACCTAGGAAAGTGGAAATTCTAGATAAGACAACTAATACTTATCTAGATATGACAACTAATATCCTAAGTAAACTTAACATGTGAATTAAGTCCCCTAAGTCCCTAGTAAAGGAATAAACTAGGTACAAGACTTATTCACACCAACAGCTAGAAGAAGATATTTAGTTTATGATCAAGAGTTCTATACCATAATTCAAGCCTTGAGGAAGTGGAGACATTATTTGTTTCCTAAGTATTTTTTTGTTGTATATTGATCATCAAGCCTTGTAGTATTTGAACTTTCTTACGAAAGGCATGTGAGATGGGTTGAAATTTCTTGTAGAGTTATACATTTGTATTGAAGCATAGGAGTGGTAAGTCAAATAAGGTTGTAGATGCATTGAGAAAGAGAAGGAATTTGTTGACAGAGATGAGAATAGAATAATTGGGTTTTGAAGAATTGAAGCATATGTATGGAGATTATCTAAATTTTGATGAACCATGAAAGTCATGTAAGGAACTTGAGTAGTGATAGATAGGAGCCAATGGTTGGAGTATTTCATTCAAGAAGACTTGTTGTTTAGGGTAAATCAATTATGTATTCCAAGGAGTTCAATGAGAGATAATCTAATTAAGGAGAAGCATAGTGGAGGATTAGTAGGACATTTTGGAGTGGATTAAAAAGTATCCTTGGTGAGTGAACACTATTTTTGGCAGCAGATATATAGGGATATTAGGAAGTATGTTCATAGTTGTAGAATTTATCAAGTAGTAAAAGGGAGTAGTTAGAATACTAGATTGTACAAACCTTTGATATTACTAGAGAGACCTTGGGAAGATATAAGTATGGATTTCATATTGGGATTACCAAGAACATAGAGAGGGTATGATTCTATAATGATAGTAATGGATAGATTTTCTAAAATGGCACATTTTATTCCTTGCAAGAAGACTAATGATGTACATTTTTCTAACTTATTTTTCAAGGAGGTTGTGAGATTGAATGGATTACCAAAGAGTATAGTTTTAGATAGGGACACCAAGCTCATAGGATACTTTTGGAGGAAATTGTGGAAGAAATTGAAGACAAACTTGAAGTTTAGTTCAACATATCACCCACAAATTGATGAATTGATAAAATTAGTAAACAAGAGTTTGGGTAACTTATTGAGGTGTTTTGTTGGAGATAAAGTAGGAAATTGG
>VDFB02282780.1:0-45806 GCA_007258455.2 Sequoia sempervirens | reverse complement strand
CCCTCCAAGAAACCAAAGACATCAGACAGTTTCATGGAGATTCCCACCTTACAGGAGGACCTGTTCCATGAAGGAGAAGAGTAAGAGGTTGAGCAGCCAAAGCCCCCACCTGCTACCTCCACCCTCATGGTCATCGCTGATGTTTCCACCATTGTTGCCCCTCTGCCTACTTCTTAGGTGATGGTTGCCACTTCTCTTCCTGTGGTGGATATCTCAGTCCACCTTGCCTCCACCCCACCTACTGCACAAGTAATGGTAATAGATTCTTCCTTTTCCACTACTTCTCCACTCTCCTCCTCCTCCATGTCTCTGTCATCATCTCTTCCTCTAGCTACCACAACAATGCCAATGTGCACTCTCTCACTCCCGAAGGCCTTCGCTCATCACTTGAAAAATATCCCAATGGAGCTGTCTGGGGTGTTAATGAACCCGAGAATACAAGACACTTTGACATAGATTGTTTCTAATCTCCCTACTCCTCCTCCTCCAAGTGAACCACCCACAATGGACTTAACCATGCAGATATCAAAGGTGCTAGAGAGGCAAGAAAAGGAGGCTTCCATGAAGATGGAAGAGGAAGCAAATGACTACCATGAGCATCTTGAGTATCAACATCTAAAAATTGATGAAGTGGTGCATGGGGGAGATGAGGAAGAGATACAATCATCTAAAGAAGACACTAAAGAGCCAGGAACCAGGTATAATGTGGAAAATTTTGATGTAGATCTCAAAGAGGAGTTGAGTTAGCAACTCAAGGACATCGAGGAAGAAGTAGAGAAACAACTTTTTGATGAGGAGAAGAATGCAGAAGAGAAAATGGTGGAAGACATATAGCCTCCAACTGGGGAGAAAGATCAAAGCCCCAAGCATGATTGGGAGATGCCTCTTTCAGAAGAGCAAGAAGAATACAAGCCTCAAAAAGAGGTCAAAACAAAGAAAATACTAGAAACAAAGGAACATCATGAAGAGCATGAGCATGAACAAGAAAAATAAGAGAAAACCACTAAAGGGGAAGACAACCCCAAAAGTCATACAACCACCAAATCCCCACAAAATGAAACAGTATTCATTCAATATTTTGATGAAGAAGAAGAAGAAAAGATAGAGTAGGAAGCTTTGGGTGACAAAGTGATGGAAATACAACTCACCCATGAAGAAGGAGGTGATCATGAATCACTAAAAGGGGAATCTGGGATGCCTGAGTGGAACATGAAGCAGGTAGAAAAGAAAACCCCAAACCCAATGGATCCAAAGACAAGGCTAGAGGCCATCTTAGCTTGAGCCCAAATAAGTACAAAGAAAAAGAAGAAGCCAAAGGTCAGATATCATCTGAAAATGGATGCAACTGGATCTAGAATGGTGCAGATAGCCACTCCAGTCATGGGAGAAGAAGAGATGAGCTATAATATCCCCACTATTGATTTGGGGACATTGAAAAAGGCAACAAAGGATCGAACATCTCTAAGGGTCTGTCGCCACCATTTTCCACCAAATGAACAAAGATAAGACCTCCAAGGAGGAGTTAAGAACACAAGTGGTGGATTTGAAATCTTGCATTCAACAGTGGTCATTAGTTGAAGAACTCCCTACCATGTTGTCAGCACCACCCCAACTACTATCCAAAGACTAGATCAGCAAATTGGAGAGAAGAAAGAATAGGACTAAGGCCATAGAGGATTGGTTCTAGCAAGTCTTATATAATGGAAATATGGGCATAGGTTGTGTTGTCAGGACAACCAATAAGTTCTTGGAAGTGCAAAAGGTACTCAAGGGAATAAGGAAGTTCTACACTAACTTCCTAGATTTATATAGGATCACATATCCCAAGCTTGAGGCTATTCTCAAGATACTTGATAGATCTTGGGAGAAGGAGCTTGCACTAGCAAAAGATGACCACTGGCTCATAGAGACATTGAAGTTGATCCTAGACCATAAAAAGGAAGTATTGGAATGAGTGCTTCATGAAGTGGAGCTTGATATTGATTGGGTCAAGGAAATCAGGGTAGCCTGTAAAGAATATCTAAGGCTAATGATAGATTTTGATGTGCTCGCGCTTGAGTTAGACCTAAAGAAAATAAAGCCATACTTTCACAAGAAGATGGAAAGTGGGACCATATATACCCTTATGCTTGATTTCATGAGTTTTTTCTCTCTAGCCTTCAGTTAATCCAAACAGGTAATAAAGAATACAACCAAATGTGACAAGGACTGGGATGAGGTCACAAGCAAATCTAGGAGGTTGAACTTTCAAGTGATCCAGTTGGATATATTAGAGTGGGAAAAACTCCAAGAATTAATCATAAAGTTTATGGAATACGCCAATGTAAAGAAGAATGAAGGAAATCCTGTGATCGATGATGAATTCCTCACAAAGTAGGTATAGTAAAAGGAAATCAGCAAGAAGACAAAAGAGCTATAGTGTTGCTCACAAGAGGACAAAATAGACTAAATGACAAAATGTAATTTTATATTCTCAAATATTTGGGGGTAAGTGAAACCCTAATTTGTAGTGAATCTTGGCCACACAAAGAGATTAAATCCTAGCCATTCATTTTACTTTTGGAACACTATAGATAGTGGGTCTCCTCTCATTTTCAAGAGAGAGTTGAGTTGTTGTAAAGACATGCTACTGGAATGTTAATAGAAATTCATTGACTTGGTAGATTCTTGAGTTCCAACTTCATGCTGCATGATTCTTCTTCTCATAGTTAGTAAATTTGAGCAGATTAATTTTGTTGTTCTATGTGTTTTAGCTTAGTTAGTAGATTAGTTAATGTTGTTCATTAGTTTTGAACAATTCTATTGTGTTGATGCCTTCCATAGTTCATGCTTTTTGTTGTTTATTGATGATTAACTATAGTGTAAAGCTAGTCTAAACTTTATATGAATGTTGCACTTAAATTCTATCTCTTGTTCATGATTAATTGTGAATGAAAAGGTTGAAAATCTACAAACCTTAGAAGATTGCGTAGGTTTCATGAGTCTATAAGATGATTTGGTTAAGTGGAACTCTGCTTTGGGAAGGTTGTCCACAACAGGGTCATCCATTATCACTGTTCATTGCTAGTTTTAGGTCTAGAAACTTCTCCCTTCCCCTGCCCTTTTTTTCTTTTTTTTTATAGTGACTTTGAACAAGGTTCATTGCACATTATAAAGCCAAATCTAAAGTTGAAATAGGAGTTCTAGACTAATGTTTTAACCCGCATCAATTGTGCTATAACTTTCCCATCTCAAGAACTCCATTCTAAGATCCAATTCCCCTCCAAAGTAGCTTCCCTAAGTCTGCCCTGTGATTACCAGCAGAATCACATTGAACCAACTGAGAGATTCCATCCTTGTCATGACCTAACAACTGAGAGACTTTTGGGTGATTTTTAGCAACTTGTTGTTGGATATTATCTTTCAAGAGAGGTAGTGCACCTATCAATTACCTATGTTGAGAAGTGCATAAAACACCCATCAAAAATAACCATTGGTTGCTTCTTTTTTCCTCTTCTTTTCTTGTGATTATATATTCTCCCATAAACAAAGGTGTGAACTCCAAGGAACCCCAATTATCGTCTAATAACTTTGACACTATTTTCATTTCTTGTTTGTCTTCTTCCATAGGGTCTATGTTCGATGCTAGAATCAATGTGTTTAGAGGACTTGTCTTTCCTTTTTAAACTTGCAGAAAGCTTTCAGGCTCGAGGTCTATTTCAATTTGATATGCCTTATTGTTGTAGACATGCTTCATTAAATGATGAAGGATTGAAGGAACTACATACATTTCATGAATCCAAGGTCACTGTAAAAGAAGATTATATGAATGATTATCGAACATTACATGAATAGGGGCATGTAAGATAGCCTTTCCAACTATAATAGGTAATCACACCCAGCGGTTGTTTTCCTATGTTATCGAATCCATTAGCCGACAAGGAATCAAGTTGAATTTTTGACTTATCCATACCAAGTTTATCCAAAAGTGTGGTACTACACACATTAAGAGTAGAACCATTGTCAACAAGGGTTCTTTTATTCCTAATATGTTGTAGATGGCTATTATCATGAAGGAATCATTTTTCTTTCTTAATTCCAAAGGAGGCAGCTCATGTTGATGAAAGTTAATGTCTACATTAACTCTATTCATTCCTTGTATTAGACCTACCACATCGTTTGCATTTGTACCAAGTGGAATCACTGCTTGTTGTAAAGTTGTTTGAAGCATAGTGTGATAATTAGGTAAACTATGAATTAGGTCCCACAGGGATATCTTTGCAGGATTATTTTTAAGTTTTGCAACAAGATCATACTCCTTCCCACTATGTGAAGTTAAACAGGGAGCACTAGGAAAAATGGGATTAGGAAAAGATAAGGTTGTCAGAGTTGGTTCTTTTGGTTGTGGATTGTTTCAAGTGTTGTATGTATGAGAAATGGTATTATTACTTGATTTCTATAAAACATTGTTCTTAGGTGGATAAAGAGTAAATTCGGGCTTGTTTTTAGGTTGAGGTTTGTGTGAATGTAGGTAAAGGATAAGTTGAGGTTGAATCACATTAACTTCTCTTAGTTTTGGTTTATCATAACAATCCTAAGTGGATGGACCTTGTGAGATGAATTCCTCAAGGGCTTCATCTAACATGTCAAATTCATCACTACTAAAAGGCTTGAGGGTTAGATTAACATGGAGAAAGAGATTTGACATAGTCAAATAACTATACTTTGTCCAAGTGGTTCATTGGTTTAGAGGTGTTCTTTTTTTTGTTTTCTAATGAATTCCAAATGTAATCTAATCTAGTTGAACTATGAACTAATTTGGAAATTGAAAATCACAAAAAACTAATTCAATCCACAATTAAAATGAATGTAGATTATGCTAATTCTAATGATTTGAATGTAATATAAGTTATGTAAAATGAAACAGAAATATTTTAAGAGAAAACAAGAGCACAAAAATAGAGTTTTAAATTTTGGAAAATGCAGATCAAGATTAGCACTAGGATTGATTCTCGCAAAGGGGCGTATGAGTCCTAGTGAGGATTTTTTTCAAAAATTTCAAAAAATTTGAATTGATTTTTATGCTTTTTATGGTGTATGATTTGTAACCTAAATCCAAATGCAGATTTTGTATGGTTTTCGATGATTTAAGATGCAAAAATGTAAGCTATATGCACTTTCACTAATGCAAAATTACAAACCCTAGAATTCCAATTAACTAATGCAAGCCCTAATGAAATGTTAATGCAAGAAAGATCTAGGATGATGATGCTCTCCAAATTAGAATTATGATGTTCTAAATGCAGGTTCACCAAAATGAAGGGAAGAAAATTGGCGGTTCTATGCTTGGGAGATAGAATAACAATCTTCTAAACTCTCATTCAAGGATGACCCTAGAGATCTCAACCTCAAGAATGTAAAGGAGAAAGAGATATTGCAATAGGGTTGTCCTAGGGGCAGATTATGAACTAATGAGGGGTTCACCACCAATTTATTACTTGGAAAGACAAATGCAATGAAAATTAAAATGCTTAACCATAATATGATGTAATACTTGACTAAATGACCTAAAAGTTCATGAAAATCAAAATAGAGAGGTGAGATCTCATAATTGTGCACCTGGAAACCTAAAGAAGCACCTAAAATGAGCTTTGAATTACTAAAAATTCTAAAATTTTGACCTACTAGGACTCATACACCAAGTTGGGTGAATCATTCTCAGATCTAGGTTTTTGTGTACAAATAGAAATCTGGCAAATGGGCATCTAGAACTATAAAAATCTAGAAAAACTACCTATAGTGGGACTCATAGGCCACTTCTGGCGTATTAGTCCCATTATGTTTTTTTAGGAATTCAAAGTTCAGATCTGTACTTCAACACTTTTTCTTCTCTTCCAAATTTATTTCTAGATTTGATTCTGCAAAAAGACCTACAAAACATTATATAGACTTGATTTGCTTATGGGGGGTTTGCCTCAATCAAACCTCTAGTTTTATAATTAAACCTTGATAGAAATAATGAAACTTGGATGAAAATTGGAATGTAAACCCTAAACTTAAGTTTGTCTAAGATTAGGAGATCTGAAATGCAATGCAACCCTATTCTAATAATGGAATACAATTTCTGGGAGATCCTATTTTTTGCTAAAATCACATATTTTTAGAAAATATAATGATTTAATCCTTTAAAAGTTCCATTTAAAGGATTTCCATTGAAGAGGGTTTGATTGAACCACCTTAGATCAAACCCCCTTGGATAGAACCCCACTAGTTTTAAACCATATCTATAATGGAGTCTCCTTTACACCTATCAAAATGCTAATAAAAAATCACTTTTGATTTACCTTTTGGGGGATCAAATGAATTAATTTAAAATTTGTTTTTTGTAAGTATGCAATCCTTATTATAAGCTTCCCAAAAGGTATAATTTTAAATAAATTTAATTTAATTATTATATTTATTTTTTATTTCCTATGAATTTAGGTTTTTCACTGAAAATCAAGCTCTATGTTCTGTACATGTGGAAAAATAGCAGACTATCAAAAAAAATTTGAAAAATATCAATGCACAGGATTTTTTTTTTCAGTAAAAGGTTAGTAGCCTATATATATTAATAGCTTATAAATATTTATTACAATATATTTTTTGCACTTCAAAATTGATCAATTCTTGATCAACTTAAGTTTTCTCTACTTCTTATACATATGCTTTAAAAGCTTAATGTGTTGCCTTAAGATGCAGTGAAACGATCATAATTTGTGCCCCACAATTGCTACTAAATATGACTTATGCTAGAAAATTCCATCCATTTTATAGAGTTCCTTTTCTTGCCCAGGCCATTCTGATATACCTTCGAGCCTTCATTACCTTTGAGCCTTTGTTACATGTGTTTTCCTTCCCATCTTGAAGATACTGTCGCTTTCACAATAGAAAATTAGAAACCAATTTATTTCCACATTGTATGCTTGTTCATTGTATCAGGATCCATAGCTTATCACTGAGCCAAAAAACCTCTACTTGCCTGTAGTTGAATTATAGCTTCCTATTTGTACCAAAAAACCATTTCTGTCATTTAACATTTGCAGCCAGTTCAAAACCAAAAAAATAAGATTCTATGGTCAAAAAATCACTCTTCCATTTGCATTATCTCCACCGGATTTTCTCCTTGTGCTTCATTTCCTTCTCCCATATTCTTTGAATTTGTAGTTACATTAATATTAGGGATAACTCAAAGCTGAGGAATGTTTTGTTGCACCTGAGCTATTATAGGAGGATCTCTATTTGGGACTCAGTTGTTGGAAGGGTTAATTGTATGATAACAATTATGGTGAAGGAAGGATACATAGTGATATTTCTCCCTAAAGCACTCAAATATCTCCCTACCCAGATGATGATTGTATCTTGTCAAGGCTTTGTTTAAAGGGCTAGGATCACTTTGCTCAAGAGAAGATTTCAAACCATCATATACATAGACATAAGCTTTGTTATGGGGCAATAAATGGTGCACTAGATATTGAAGTCCTTGATCTAACAAAAAAAATTGAATTTTGATACATACAATAAAAGTTTTGTTGTATACAGTTTTCCTATGTTTGAATTGTAATTGGTTTGACTTTGAAACTTGATTAAGGAAAAAATATACAATAAAACACTATGAAACCAAGTGAAAGAACTAGATATCATAGTTACAAATCTAAATTCAAAAAAATTATAATTTTATCCTTCATGGAAAAAAACTTATGTTGTATATGGTAAGCATCACTCCTTAAAAATGGTGTTTACTGAAAAAATTAGTTTTCAAATGAGATGGAAAAAGAAGTGCAATCTGATTCCAAAATTTTTGAAAAAAATATATTTAGAATCTACAGAAAAAATGTCACAAATCACTAGTTTGCATCATCTTAAAATTCCTCACAGTTTAGCCACTATAGGTGCCCAAAAGTGAAGATTTAGTTAGAAAAAATTAGTTCAATGTCCAGTTTGGCCAAAAATTGTAAACCAGTATTGTGGGATCATCCATGAATGAAATATGAAGATGAATGACTCACTTTGAGATATCTCCAATCACTCAAATGAGTCCTAGTAATGCTTTTACCTTCCTTAGGCTGAATGTAGAGTGACAATGGAAGATGGAATCGCTTAGGAAACGGGTCATTAGGCTTTGCTTGATGGCTAGTTGCATCTCCCCAACCTAAAATCTATCATGATTCACCATAGAAAACCATTATCAACCCTTGACAATGCTAGATATTGAATGAAAGTGAGATTGAAGACTTGTGAAAAAAATTTAATGCTACTCCAAGACTTCAACTTTGTTAGATTTCGAAACTTGAATTCTCTTGTGAAAGAATGCTTGAAGTTTCTTGAATGCTTGGATCTTGAAATTGCTCTAAAAATTCTTGCTTAGATGAAGTAATGACTTAGAAGCTTTCTTATATAGACATTAGCACCTAATTTACCATTATTCAGATCTCAAAAGTCGACATCAACCAAAAAATTGAATTAAAAATCTAGTTTTCTCACTCAAACCTTAAAAAATCCCCAAATGGGACTCATACACCACCTTTGGCATATGGGTCCCACCTTGGGGACTCATACACCCAAGGTGGGTTTTTGGAATTTTTGATGTTTTTGATGATTTTGTTAGGTTTTTAGCTGAAATAAGCCTCGAGATCTGAAATAATGGGTCTTAGGGGCCTATTAATGATGACTTAAAGAGATATTTAATGCAAGGGTGCCAAAATAGGTCAAATTAAGTTTGAAATTGCACTGCTTTCAAGAGTGTACAATTTTGTACACTACATAATTGAATAATCTATGCAAAATAGATTGTGCAATTTATGTGATTGAAGAAATAGATTAAATGATAAGTGAGATTGAGGAATACATTGATTAGTCAGGGAATCCTAATTTTCTCAATGAAGAATAGATTGATCTTTAAGGATTAGATTGAAAAATCAGGGGATCATAATTTACTCAATGAGGAAAGTGGTTGAGAATGATTAATTAATTAACTTAATTAATTAATTCATTCATTCATTTTGGAGTTGAATGTGCAAATCAAGTTTGACTTTCACAAATAATGTTGCATTAGTTTGAATTAATTTTTGATGATGTTTTGAATAGTTTGATTTAATTATTCAAATTTTTGGAGGGAAATTTAAATAATTGGTTGAAATGACAGAAATGTGAATTAATTAAATAATGTCATTTTATTTAATTTAAAACAATGGAAAAATGGAATGATTTCTTTCGTATGGTTTAGAACATAGATAAAAACCCACTTTCTAATTATCTCATTGAAGGGAAACCCTAGAGATCTCAATCCAATAAATAAAGGGGAAAGAGATATGACAATAGGGTTTTCCTAGGGTCTAATTATGAATTAATGAGGGGTTCACCACCAAGCTAGGGCTTGGAGACTAATTAAATGCAAGATATAATGTTTAAACCTAGCAATGCATGAAACTTGAATGAATGACCTAGAAATGCATATAAATCAAAACATAAAGCTATAAAATCAGAAGTGTGCATCTAGAAACTTGTAGAGACTTGATTGAGGACTAGAAATTTTTAAAACACTAAAATTTTAGCTTACTGGGACTCATGCGCCAGTTTGTGTGTATTAGTCCCAAATCAAGGTTTTTGGTCTAAAATAGGTTTCTAGAAAAAGGGTATTTGAAACTATAAAAATCTAAACAAATTCCTATAGTGAGACTCATACACCACTTCTAGAATATTGGCCCCATTCTACTTTTCCCATAATTAAAAGTTCATATTAGTACTCCAATCTCTACTCTTTCCTTCCAAACTAATATTTAGATCTAAAACCCTTATTTTAGACTTGTAGATGAGTTTTTGTGAAGATAAAAACCTTGCAAATGAGGGGACAACTCCAACAACTTTATCCAAGCTTGTAACCTAATCTCTGAGGGATCTTTAAGCTCCAAGACACCTAGATCTATAATCACACATGTAGAGAGAGAGAGAGAAAAACTTGTTGATTTGTTAGTAAATGGGGGTTTGCCTTGGTCAAACCACATTAAGGTAATTAAATCAAGTGATGAGATCATGAAATATGAAACATAGGACATGAGAGATGGACAATGATAGCTTGAATGATGTCTTGTAAATTTGCAACCTATCAGCAAATGACCATGAGAATGTAGATCTTGATCTTGGCATAAGTGTAGAACAATGCTTGAACTTGGATCTTGAATGCAACATCACAACACTAGCTCAATAGCATGCTTGATGCTTGATACCCTTGACATGATGATGGATCTTGAATTGCTGCAACAATTGATGAAGAATGCTACCCTTGAATGCCTTAGAAATGATCTTGAATGCTCTCTAGATGATCTTGTGAAGTCTTGGAATGCTTAACTCTTGAGTGATTGACTTGATATAATGAATGCTTATATGAAATAATTATTTGAGACCTTTTTTATATAGGAAATCCATCGAATATCATGTTAATTAGATCCCATAGGTCTGCATTCATGAAATTTGAACTTAAAACCCAAAATTTCTCACTCAAAACCCTTAAAATAGATCAAATGGGACTCATATGCCACACTTGGCATATGGATCCCACCTGGGCGGGACTCATATGCCACACTTGGCATATGGATCCCACCTAGGTGGGACTCATATGCCTAGGGTGGCGTATGGGTCCCACAAGGCCTTTTTAGGTTGCAAAAGTGTTGGGGTGTTAAGAAATTATGTTTATTTATTAATATTGTCAAGATTTTGATTGAAATATGCCTTGGGATGCACAATATAGGGTCTTCAGGGCATATTAATGATTATATTAAGGTTATAAATGCAATAGGGCATAAAATTCAATGTAAAAGTGTAAATAAATATACTTTACAACATCAAATTAAGGTAAAGATAGGATTTTTAGTTTAAAAAGGTCCTAAACCCAATGTGAATGTGTAAATAAATACACTTTACAACACTAAATTAAGGAAAATTTAGGTTTATTTAGGTTCAAAGGGCCCAAGACCAAATGTGACTATGTAAAACACATTACAACACTAGATCAAGGTGATATTAAGTCCAATTTGTCATTAATTATTCCCAAATTAAGCAAGGAAAAGGCGTACTTTTTCTATTGCCACATTTAGGCCCCACTTTAGTGAGAGGATGAACATGCTTCAAACTCACACTAAAGTAGACATTCAAGACGGGTCCAAGTGTACCAATGTGGATGGTCTAGGATAACAAAGATCGAGGAGGTAGTCGAGCCCCCAAGGTCTAGGATCCTACTTCAAACTGACACAAGCACAAGAGGATGCTAACAAGGTGTATGATATGAAACATCAAGATACACAAACATGCAATGCCAATAAAAGGAGAGAGAAACCAAAAACAATCAAAAATAAGAAGAGGTGGATCAATCCTTTGACCATTTGTCCAACACAATGTGGATCATATCTAAGCTATTTGTCCAAAGATGCGCACTCACTTTGAGGAAATGGAACTTTAGGTTGTCCGCTAGGTGAGTATCCAAAGAGTGTCTTAGTGAGAAAGTCATGCCTCTGTATCAACTTCTCACTATATAATGAGAAATTCATGCGCATGTTTATGCTTCTCATCATATGTTAACCATACCAAAGCTATACCTCCTAATAACTTTGATGAGGTGCCACAAAAAAATTATCTTCGAGCTTCATGAGACAAGAAAAACTTCATATGCTTGGAGCTCACGAACAAACAATGAACCTCAAGCTTCATGAGGAAAGAAAAAATTTGTATGCTTGGAACTCATGAAAAAACAAGATGGCACCATAAGCAAGCAAAGTGTGTTATGTAAGGTGGCCATATAACTGAAATTGTAGATATGAAATAGTGTAAGGTATGTTCAAAGGAATTTTTCTTAGTTCATGTAAGGTCCTCTTCTTAGGGAGCACTATGCCTAATGTATCCAAGAGAAGAAAAGTTAAAGAAATATCATGCTCTGAATGGAAATAAAGCCCAATGACACCACCAAGAAAAGGATGCATCACAATAAGAAAAAAATCACACACTAAAGCATAAGTGTCGATGTATTCTCCCACTTTAAAGCAGTTCCTAACACCATTATTGTGAGAAATTACTTTAAAGTAAAAGAAGACATGAAAGCTTATTCGAAAAGCCATATTCCAAGTCATTTTTTTAATCGAACTACATCATGAATAATTATGTCACATGCGAGTCAACTTAAGGAATTTTGTTCACATCCCAAGCTTGCTCTTATATGTACATGAAAGGTGTTCAACTAGCCAAAAGAGACAGTGAGAAGGGACATATGAGGACAAGGATAAATAAAACCTTTCCCCCACTAAGTGCAAGACAAGGATGAACCAAAATGAAAAGAGGAACTAGATGCTTCAACCCAAGGAAGAGCACCACAGTCCTTAAGATATTAAATTTTGTTGCTCAAAGCATTACATTTATTAGTAGAATGACCAAGAACTCTATGATATGCACAAAATGAACTCTTGTAGTAAAATTTATTTCATGTTATTGGAGGGAGAGATATCAAACAATCTTGGGGGAGTCTCATCAAGATACTCTCTTGATCAAAAGTAGAGGATGTTTCATTATTTTGTGACAAAGATATCTTTTGCTTAGTAAAAGGATCATACCTACACAAAACTCTTTAGATTGTGAGATTTTTTTCTCTCCTTTATAGGAGAGTGTAAAATCTATCAAATTTCAGTCATTAGTGTTTTGCATGATGACATTGATATTAAGCGAAGAGTTCATTTTTTGTTTTGTTCCTTGCAAAGGATAACAATCAAGACCACTAATGTTTATCAATTCAGGATGCACTAATGTTAATGTTGGCTTAGATTAATCTTTTGTAATAGTGTTGATATTAGGTGAAGGCTTGTTGTTTCTTTTGAGGGGTAATAACCAATACCACTAGTCTTTTCTTGTGTGTGAGGCTCTATAGGGACACATATACCTTGTTCTTTAGTACCACATCCTTTTCCACTATATCCAAGTTGTTTCATAAGTTCATAACCTTTTCCATAAATAATTTTAATTTCTTTCAAATTAGGTGGTTTTTGATAGTGTATCTCATCAAAGTTTGTATAATTTTCTTCTTCTTCTAAAGTGGTTGAGGTGGATGCTTTTGAAGGGTCTTCTAAATTTTGTGTTGACAATATCGCTTTCTCTTTTCCATTTTTAGAGTATGTTTATGATCTTGTATTCTCCCATGAATGTAGGTGTAAAATCCAACAATCCCAAATCATCTAGTGATATCATTTTGAAAGGTTTAGGGAATTTATCTTTTTTTTCTTCTTTCATGGATTCCGCTTATGTAGTTGGTGTTAATGTTTTCAAAGGATTCTCTTTATTTTTCTCAATGTTTAGACAACTATTTAGTTTAGGCTCAACTTCAAGTGTGTACACTTTGTTGTTGTAGACGTATTTCATTACACGATGAAGAGTAGAAGGCGCCCCATTCATTGCATGAATCCATGGTCTTCCTAAAAGAAGATTATATGAAAGATCATGAGGCATAACATGGATCAATGTTTCTAACGTGGCCTTTCTAGCTGTAATAGGCAGTGCAATTACTCCAAGAAATTGTTTTCCTACATTGTCAAATCCTTTAATAGAGAAAGAGTCAGGTTGAATTTTTTATTTATCCACACCAAGCCTATCTAAAAGGTTTATGCTACACACATTAAGAGCAGAGCCATTATCAACAAGGGTTTTCTTTATGCAAGTTATTTTATATTGAGCTATTATCATGAAAGCCTCACATTGTTTTTGCACTTGCAAAGGAGGGACCTCACTTTGGTGGAAAACAATGTCAGCATTTATTCCTTGAATCAGGGTTGTTATGTCATTTGGTTGCACATTAGAAGGAATGGAAACTTGTTGTAAAGCACTTTGAATCATGTTGTGATAATGAGGGGAGGCTTGAATAAGGTCCCATAGGGATATCTTAGTAGGAGTATTCTTTAGTTGCTCAACAATATCATACTCCTTTCCACTTTGTGTAGGTGAATGAGGACCAGGCAAGATAGGATTTTCAAATGGGAGGGATGTTGAAGGTTTTTGTCTTGGTTGTGGATTGTTTCTAGTGTTATATGTATGATCATCAATATTATGAGTCAGTTGTTGTGAAACATTAGTCTTAGGTGGGTAAATGATAAATTTAGGTTTGTTTTGAGTTTACAGTTATTGTGAGGGTGGGTAAAGAATTGGAGGATTCTTAGGATGTCCCATGGGGTATGTAGGAGGTCCATCAATCGAGGGGGATCTAATGGAATTGTGTGCATTCATAACCTTAGTGGTCTTGGTTTGATGTATTTATAATAAAGGGCAATCTAGAATCACCTTTTTATCATCACCTAAGGAAGCCACATTACTATTGTTTTCATTTTCTTGCACTATGATATCCTTCCTAGGACGAGAGTTGTTAGGAGAACTACAAACCAAATTTTATTCACATTCAAGGATTGGTTCTTCCAAAATTACTTCATAATATGTAGGGGAATGATCAATGGTTGAATTTTCTCAATAAGGGTTTCCCTAGGTGAAGAGGGACAACTAAGATTCTCATAACTTTTATTTTCTAACATCAAAGTATCTTCTTCACAACTAGGAGAGATACTAGGAGAAGAAAAAATTTGATTTTCATGATCATTTATGATTTCATTCTTGTGTTCCCTAATGTCTCCCAAAATAGGATAGGTAGAGGAATGATCATAAAGAGATTTGTTATAGACCTTACATATTTAATCATCTAACACCAACATATCCTCATCATTTACAATCTCATCCTCTTCCACTAAATCATTTTCACAAGCAAAAGGATAATGGAAATTAGGTAAGGTGATGTTTAGAAATTTTTCTATGATGTAATTCTCTTGTGTTGTAATATCTTCCAATGTAGGAGAGTCTATATAAGAGGAGCTTTCAACAATGTCATGACTCTCAATGAGTGCATCTTCTAACACCGAAATACCTTCGTCACATGTAGGAGAGGTATTAGGAGAAGAGCAACTATGATCATCAGGATTGTCTATATTTTCATATTCTTCTATCAAATCATTCCCACAAATAGGAGAGATAAGAGGGGATGTAGTTTTAAGGAAAGTGTCAACATTTTCACTCTCTTAAACTAAGAGACTCTCATAACTAGTGAATACATTGAATGAATGACTAACATGCTTATTGACTAGATTTTTCTTTGCAAACTTGGAAAATATAGATACCAACATTTGTAACAAGTAATTTATACAAGCTCAAAATGGAAAGACTTAAAATGAAATGCAATGACCTAGAATGAGATATTTAATTGAAATTTTCAAATTCTAAACAAGGTAATTTTGTGATTACACTATGCAATAATCTAAAAATGAAATGTTGTAAATGCAAATTTAGAATTAAGCAATGCATGAAATGAACCACTTTAAGCTAGACTTAGTGAAATGTATTTAAAAAAAACTCAACCAGTGGAAATAGATAACCAATGGCAGTAAACAGAAGTGCAAAAATAAGGTTTTTAATGTTGTAAAAGGTAGTTTGAGATATGCACTAGGACTAAATTTCCCAGAGGGGCGTATGAGCCCCAGTGGGGATTTTTTTCAAAAAAAATAGAAAATTTTAATTGATTTTTTTTTTTTTAGTTTTTATGATGTGTAAACTAAATGTAAATGTAGATTTCAAATTATTTTCAATGATTTGAGATGAAATAATGCAAGCTATATGCACTTTCACTAATGCAAGAATTAGAAACCCTAGAATGCCAATTAACTAATGCAAACCCTAATGCAATGTTAATGCAAGCAATATCTAGGATGATAATGCACTCCAAATCACAATTATGATGTTCTAAATGTAGGTTCACCAAAATGAAGCAATGGAAAAGTGGGATGATTGCTTTCTTATGGTTTAGAACATAGATCAAAACCCACTTTCCAATTATCTCATTGAAGGGAAACCCTAGAGATCTCAATCCAATGAAGAAAGGGGAAAGAGATTTGACAATAGGGTTGTCCTAGGGTCTGATTATGAATTAATGAGGGGTTCACCACCAAGATAGGGCTTGTAAAGACTAATGAAATGCAAAATCTAATGTTTAAACCTAGTGATGCATGAAACTTGAATGAATGACATAGAAATCCATATAAATCAGAATAGAAGGTTGTAAAACTAGAAGTGTGCATCCAAAAACCTCTAGAGGTTTGAATGAGGACTGGAAATGCTAAAAGAAGTAAAATTTTGGCCTACTAGGACTCATACTCCACTCTAGGTGTATCAGTCCTAGATCAGGGTTTCTAGTCTAAAACAGGTTTCTGGAAAAAGGGTATTTGGAACTACAAAAATTTGGAAAAATTCCTATAGTGGGACTCATATGCCACTTATGGTGTATCAGTCTTTTTTTTATTTTTCAAGAATTCAAAGTTTTAGATTAGTACTCCAATGTCTACTCTTTCCTTCCAAACTAATTTCCAAAATTGAAAACCCTGATTTCAAACCTGTAGATGAGTTTTTGTGAAGATAGAAACCTTGAAAATGAGGGGACAAGTCCAAAAAATTTCTCCAAGCTTCTAACCTAATCTCTAAGACATCTTCATTCTCCAAGTCACCTAGATCTACAATCGCACATGTAGAGAGAAAAACTTGTTGATTTGTTAGTAAATGGTGGTTTGCCTTGGTCAAACCCCTTAAGGTAATTAAACCAAGTGATGAGATAATGAAATAATGACATGAAGTATGAAACATAGGGAATGAGATATGGAAAATGATACCTTGAATGATGTCTTGTAAATCTACAATCTAACATGAAATGGCCATGAAGGATGTAGATCTAGATCTTGTGATAACTGTAGAACAATGCTTGACCTTGGATCTTGAATGCAACATCACAATACTATCTCAATAACATGCTTTATGCTTGATACCCTTGACATGATGATGGATCTTGAATTTTTGTAACAATTGATGTAGAATTCTACCCTTGAATGCCTTAGAAATGATCTTGAATGCTCTCTAGATGATCTTGTGAAGTCTTGGAATGCTTAACTCTTGAGTGCTTGACTTAATATCATGAATGCTTATATGAAATAATAATTTGAGACCTTGTTTATATAGGTGATCCATCTAATATCCCATTAATTGGATCCCACAAGCCAACATTCATGAAATTTGAACTTAAAACCCATATTTTCAAACTCAAATCCCTATAAATAAGCCAAATGGGACTCATACACCACACTTGGTGTATGGGTCCAACCTAAGTGGGACTCATATTCCCAAGGTCGTGTATGGGTCCCACAGGGATTTTCTAGGTGGTAAAAGTGTCATGGGTCTTAAGAAATTAAGTTTATTTGTTGATATTGTCAAGATTTTGATTGAAATATGCCCTAGGATGCACAGTATAGGGTCTTAGGGGCCTATTAATGATGATATTAAGGTTAAAAATTCAAGAGGGGCCAAAAATCAATGTGAAAGTTTAAATAAATATACTTCACAACATCAAATTAAGGAAAAAATAGGTATTTTTAGCTTAAAAGGGTCCTAAACCCAATGTGAAAGTGTACAACACACTACAACACTAGATTAGATCCATTTAATTTATAATCCTCCTAAATTTAATGTGAAGGTGTAAATAAATATAGTTTACAACACTAAATTAAGGAAAAGTTAAGTTTATTTAGCTTAAAAAGGGCCCAAGACCTAATGTGACTATGTAAAACACATTACAACACTAGATCAAGGCGATATTAAGTCCAATTTGTCATTAATTATTTCCAAATTAAGTAAGGAAAAGGTGTAATTTTTTTGTTGCCACACAATTAATAGCAAAAATAGGGTTTTTGAGACTTTAATAAATAAATGAAATTTATTTAATTCGTTGACAATGATGAAAAAGTGAATTAATTAAATAATGGTGTATTATTCAATTAATATGGGAAATTTAGGGTTTTTGATGCAATTGATGTGAAATGTGGTGATATTTGATGATGATGATCTCGATGATGCAAAAATGTTATTTAGTATGTGTGATAAGTCTTAGGTGAATTTTACATGTCTACATTTTTCCCCTCTTTGATACAAAGTACTGGTTGCTTTGTTTCAAAGATTCCAATTTTAAGATCAAGATTTTAAAAAAATTATGCCCCATTATGCCCTGACATTCAATAGAATGGTGGTAGGATTCTATGCTAACCCCTCGAGAGGTTGGCCAAAAACATTTATTTTGAGGTCAAGCTCATGACATTGTTCTATTTTAGTTTAGATGTGTTTAGGATGAAAATTAGGTCTATAGGTCACTGATTGCTTGTTTTGATGTTCCCAAGAAGTCCTAATTTGAACGTAGGAAGGTTTCCTAATTAAAAATTAGGGTCTCCTAGGTAAAAAAATTGGGCTTTTGAGGGTTAAAATAGGAAACTAGCATTCAAATTACTTCATTTGTGCTTTGATCCTATAATGAAATCTTGTCTCTAGATTTTCCATTATGTCAGTTGTCGAGGAGCAATGCCTAGGATTCAAGGAGCCTTGCATCGTTTGAACCTCATTTGAGAGTTTGGATGACCCGCAGGTATCGATGGCATGGTATGTACCCTCTTACTTCTCATTTTTGTTTTCTCATGTTATCGTAATTCATGTACAAAGTTCCTTAAGTCAAAAGCATATTTTTTATATTTTTAGTGCACTTGCATCATTTTCTACACATGTCATTTTGGAAAGTTCACTCTTGCTCTATTTCTATGCATTTGACTAAGTCCTACACCTTTGACTTAGATTTTTACTTTTGAACTTTTCTTTTGCTTTTGATTGCTCTAGGTCATTTTGGTCACTCTTGTTTTAGATTTGCGCATTTGCAAAGTTTCTTTGCTTTTGATACTTTTTCCCTTGCAATTTCTCCTCGCACTTTCCTTGACTTCATCAATTTTGCTAATTTTTCTCACTTTTTCTTGTTGGGAGCCCTAAGTCTCAATTTTTGTCATTTTGTTTTGTTTTATGTGTTCAAAGAGAAACCCTAACATCATGGGTTAAAATGATTGGAGGTGGTTCTTAAACAACTGCAGTTGAGGGAGAGACGACCTCAAGACCTATTTGATCTGATTTCCCACTTTGATGTTTTGAATTGAGATTTATTAGATGCAGTCAAGCTTCGTCATATTTGTTACATGCCTCCCATCCAATCTCACACAACGATGATGATCACACTCATGGAGTGGTGGAATTCAAAAACTTCTTCATTCCATTTACCTATAGGAGAGGCCACCATTACCCTTGAGGATGTGTGGAGGATTCTTTGCATTCCTATCCATGGTGAGCTTGTGACATACCATGTTTGATGGGGTACCCATGCCATGTAGCATGTCCTAGGTGTTAGACACTTGGAGGTTCGACAATTCGAGATGGATTTGTTTGAGTTCGTTGGTAGTGCAGACATTATTTCCCTTCTTCTTTGTGGTTTTATTTCGGGACTAGTTGTTCCTGATGGGAGAGGTTGTCAGTTCCTTGTTGTATGGGGTATTTACATTAAGGGTATGTTCGAGCATGGGACCAAATATGCATGGGGTTTGTGTCTTCTCATCCACCTCTACAGAGATATGCATGAGGTTGTATATTGGGGCAGGAAATCTATTTCCACAGGTGTCTCTCTTTTGTACATATGGGCATGAGAGCACATTTCAGTTACTTGGCCTGATGGTATACAAGATCGTACTACTGGGGATCTATACTCACATCATTATGGATATTTCTTACATTACACCTTACTGGGGGATCTTTTGTACTGGTGTTGTGTGTTCAATGATATGCTAGGTTTTTTTTTGGAGACCTTATATGGATTGTGAGGCATGGCCAAAGGATCCAAAGCAGCTTGTGTACTTTTGGCAGACCAGATGGCTAATTGGTCACTCTCATTTTCTTCTAGAGTGGTACTTACCTGATAGATTATGTCGGTAATTTGGAGAGAGACAAGGTTGGTTTCCTGATACTTATGAGGCTCGGTTCGGTCAGAGCACTAGAGAGGTTAGTGTATGGGGTCAACAAGCAAAAAAAGATGCTATTTTTGTTGCATTCAAAACACTTTCCTTAGTTGGATGGGGTTGGTTGGTTGGTTTAGCATATTTTTGTACCACTCCTATGTTTGATCAGTGGTGGGAATGATGTGTGCCATTGAGGTTCATAAATCCTAGAGGTGATCCTGCATTAGGTAGAGCAGGCATTACATGTCATCATGGGGAGAAACAAACTATTGAGGTTCTAACTGTGCAACTTGGTTAGGCCAGATAGGATGGAGCACAGGGTGATCAGGTGCAAGGTCCAAGACAAGCTCTAGGTCCCCCTCCACCACTTGGAGATGAAAGTGATCAGTTAGTGACAAAGATAGTGAAATGATAGGCCTTGGAGGCACAACTTGTTAAAAAGATAGCAGAGAGAGATATTGCTCAATAGGAGTGAGATAGTTTCAGAGCAAAGTGAGACAAATATTGTTTGTCATTTCACAATTGAGACCCAATTACAGGGTGTTACTACTAAGAGGGATAGTTTGAGAGTAGAGTGTGACAGTATACGATATGTGTGAGATCGAATATTATAGATGTTGAGATACTATCAAACCTTATATAATGCTACTGTTTGTAGGGTTGCTCAATGTCCACGATTTGGAGAGCCTAGTGTTGTAGGAAGTGGAGGTGGTGCAAGAGCTGGAGGTGGTGTTGAGTCAAGCAAGCAGTCTATCAGACAACCAGATCTAGATGGTGGTCTGCAACCTGGTCTATAGAGTTCTCTCCTTCTTGTTGAGCAATGTTATCTTTGTACTTGATCTTCATGTTGTTTATTGCTCAAAGAAATATTATAGACATGATTTTTGTATATATATTCATCAGCCCAGTCGAGGCCTCATATATATATGTATTATTTTGTATTTTTGATTCACATTTGTTTCATGATGATGGTGTACTATGAAATTCTCCCTTTTTTTATTATGATATATATGAGATATACCTTTGATTAAGCTCATTTATATGTTTATGTGATGATCATGGATGACTATATATGATGATGTATGTTTATATATTTTTTTGTGCTTTTCTAATGTATGCATATGACATGGACGGATGGATCATACTTCATATCATATGATGTTTTACTATGGATGATTGATATATCATTTTGATAGATGTTGTTTATGTGATGTAAGGGTGATATATGATCGATGTATGCTTTATACATGATACATGATGTTTTCATTACTTTATTATCATCATGATATGTATTGACGGCATTGTGGATGTAGTATGGATATGATGCTAATGATATTGAGATGCAGGATGGATGTTAGTTAGAAGAAATTTTTGATGATGGATAGAAATTTGATGTTGTTAGTATTTGATGAGTTTCTTTCACTTTTTTTGGACACTTCACAGTTTTGAACAATCTTGTTTGATGTAGCAAAAAAAAATGATGCACTAGGGTATTAATGACCAAGGTGGCTTTGTATCCATTGTGTGGATTTTGACTCTACAAGCAAAGAGTATTTTTGCTCATACCAGACATACAAAAATTGTTTTTAAAGTATAGAGTCAGGTTGTGCTTACGAAATTTTCAAACCAAATACACAAAGAGGTATAGAACACCTAACATGCAACTGCTTCATGAATTGTTCCAACACAACTTTCACACACTCAATAAAGCAAGTATTTGCCATGGTAATATTACAAAAATACCTTACAAATATGTACCATAGAAAAAATTATTTCTTGCTTGATATGGGAATAATTAATGAAAAATTAGACTTAATAATGTCTTGATTTAGTGTTTTAGGTGTTTTACACGTCTACACTAGGTCTTGGACCCTTGCAAACTGAATAAAATACATTTATTGATGTCTTGTAAAGGTGTTGTAAAGTGTTGTAAATGTCTTTCACACTTTTCTAGACTTTTATTAAGAATCTAAGTCTAATGAACCTATTATCCCCTTAATTAAAATTTATTTAATGACATTATCACATTAATCTAGAAGGCTTGTAAGTTAAATATGACTTTAATCTAGTGTTATAATGTGTTTTACACATTCACATTGGATGTTGTGCCTTTCTAGGTTGTATGGAGCCTATTTTAATGATGTAAAGTGTATTTAATCAAAATTTCACATTGAAATTTGTGTCCTTGGCCTTATCCATCCTTCATCTCATCATTAATAGGCCCCTATGACCCCATATTGTGCATCCTGAGGCATAATTTGATCAAATTCCTGACAAATTCACCCTATAAACATGATTTCTTCATTTCTCAGCATTCCAGTTGGTAGAATGGTCCATGTGGGACCCATTATCCATTAGGGGAAAATGATTCCCATCTAGGTGGGACACATTCTCCCTTGATGGCGAATGAGTCCCATTTGAGCCATTTTTGGGGTTTAAGTGGGAAAAATTAGGTTTTAAGTTTAATTTTTCTTCATGTCGACGTTGGGATCAAATTAACGGGTAAATTAGGTAAAATTCCTATAAAATCAAGCTTCTAAACCCTAATTCACAACTAATTCATTATTCTTTCATCAATCATTATTCGTCTTAAGTCAAGCAAGCTAGTGTTTTAACATTCTAAGTCATCAAGATAGATTTCTAAGGCATTCAAGGGTAGAATCTTCATCTATTGTTGCAGAAATTCAAAATCAATCATCATGGAAAGGTACTAATTCCATTATTTCATCTTCATTCTTCATATTATTTCTTCATTTGGTTTAATTACTTAAAAGGGATTTGACTAAGGCAACCCCCATTCCTTAACATCAAACATTTCTCTGTCTTTTCTTACGTGTTTATAGATTTAGGTATCTTAAAGGCTTGGAAATAATTCAGGATTGATTTTAAAAGTTGTTGAAGACATATCCTTGTTGACCAAGTCAAAATATCTACTAAAATCCACTTACAGTGCTAGAAATCAGAGTTTTGGAGGTGGACACTTGTTAAGAATTGAAGTACAGATCGAGGGCTCTTACTTCCACTTTTGGATTTTAAAAAATTCAAGAGTGGAATCATTCACCATTAGTGGTGAATGAGTCCCACTGCGAGGCCTAAAAAGTGTTTTCTACAGTTTTGGATACCCATTTGTCTGAAATGGGCTCTAGAATAGTTTCCCAAATCTACGACTAATTCGTCCAGAATGATGAATGAGTCCTAGTAGATCACACTTTTAGATTCAATAGTATTTCCAGTTTCCATTTGATCTCCAACAAGTTTCCAAGTGCACCTCTTTAGTTTCATTAAAAATTTTTATTGTTTGTTTACATTTTCTAGGTCTTTTCGCATACAACACTATGTTTTCAAACACTTTTGTTATGAAATAACTTGCACAATAGAAGAATAGGATATGAAATATGCTGCAAATACTTGATAATAACTGAGAATAACAAGCCACTTCAAAGGGGGAAAACCTCCAAATATCTCTAATGAGAACACACTTCACACTTGATGATGAAATAAGACTCACAACCTCCTATATATACCTATTTATGCCAAGGATATCACCTAGGCCAACTTAGACATGCCTATATAAGACTTAGGCTGACCTAAACAACTAAATAACAATATAATAATGATAATATGACTTAATAGAGAGTTAAGATAGCCACAAGCTGACTATTCATAACCCGATGTACAATAATATTAAGGGCGTAGCATGCCCCCCTTCTTCAAAGAAGCATTGTCCTCAATGCTAATCAAGTTTGGAAACTTTTGAATGAACTCCTTGTCTTCCCATGTGGCATCTTCAACTGGTAACTTCTTCCATTGGATGAGATACTCAGTGATAGTTCTATTCCTCAGCTTCTTTGTGCGTGTTTGACAAATGCACTCTGGTTCCAAAATGATTCTTCTTCATCCAGCTTAGGAAGTGTTGTTTGAGTGGGAATATTATGCCCAATTACCTTCTTCAAACAAGAAACATGAAAAACTGGATGTATCTTTGTTGTTAGTGGCAACTCAAGCTTGTAAGCAACACTACCAATCTTCTGCATGATTTGGTATGGACCATAATACTTTGGAGACAACTTATTATTCTTTCTTTGCTGCTTTAGTGAGATTTGCTTATAAGGCTGCAATCGCAAGAAGACCCAATCCCCAACTTCAAAACTTCTTTCACGACGATATTGGTCTGCCTGTTGTTTCATTCGATTTTGTGCCATAGCTAAATTCTCCTTGAGTCCTAAAAGTACTTGTTGTTGATGAAGCAAGTGGTCTTCTACTACCTGAACTCTTGGGGACACCTTAATTGATGATGTGATGGAAGGAGGATGATATCCATAAAGTGCCAAAAATGGAGACATTTTTATGAGCTATGAAAAGAAGTGTTATACCACCATTTTGCAAGTGGTAGCCAATCTACCCATTGAGACTGTTTCTCTGAAGTGAAACAACATAGATATCCTTCCAAACACTTATTAATAACCTCGTTTGGCCATCTGATTGAGGGTGGTATGAAGAGCTAAGAGCCAATTGAGTACCCAAACATGAGAATAAATCTTTCCAAAAGTGACTAGTGAAGATAGGATCACGATCACTAACAATAACTTTAGGTGTACCATGTAGCTTTTGGATATTCTCCAAAAAGCTTTAGCCACTACTTGCTGTAAAAGGATGTGCTAATGCAATGAAATGTGCATATTTAGTGAGCCGATCAACTACCACCATGATGACATTATGACCTTTAGATTTGGGAAGCCCTGTGATGAAGTCCATGGATACCTCTTCCCAATGCTGGCTAGGAATATATAAGGGTTGCAAGAGACCTGGTGTCTTAATTGTCTCCCCTTTATGCCTTTGACACACCAAACATTCAGCCACAAATTTTTGAACATCACCCTTTAGCCCCTCCCAAAAGAAATCTTGCTTGACTCGATGATATGTCTTCAAAAATCCTGAATGACCACCCACTGGAGACTCATGCAACTCTATGAGAATCTTGATTTTAAGGTTGGAATTCTTGCAGAGATACAAACGCTCTTTATACCAAAGAGTATCTCCCTTCCAACAAAACTTATCTGAACTACTAGGATCACTTTTTAATTGCTCGATGAGATTACTTGTCGCAACATCATTTTGCCACTCTTCTTTGGCTTCCTCCACCCAATTTGCTTGTAATATTGAAAGGGCACACAATAAGGCTTCATCTTTCTCATCCTTCCTTGACAGTGCATCTGGGACAATATTTTCTTTCCCTTTCTTATATACAATCTCAAAGTCATATCCTAACATCTTAGTGATCCATTTTTGTTGCTCTTCAGAAGATAGTCGTTATTCCAAAAAATATTTTAGGCTATCATGATCTGTCTTAACCTTGAAATGTCTACCCAATAGATAAGGCCGCCATTGTTTCACTACATGGAGTATTGCTAGCATTTCCTTCTCATAAATAGGTTTTAGTTGATTCTTACCTTTTAATTGACGACTCTAAAAAGCAATTGGTCGACCTTCTTGCATGAGCACTGCTCCTATCCCATTTCCAGAAGCATCACATTCCACAATGAATTCCTTGGTGAAGTCAGGAGTGGAAAGTACCGGAGTTGTACACATAGCCTCCTTCAATCTCTCAAATGTTGTATTGGCAGACTCGTTCCAATGAAAAGAATCCTTCTTCAATAGAGTGGTGAGAGGTGCTGCTATACTACCATAATTCTTCACAAATCTTCTATAGTACCTTGTCAATCCCAAGAATCCTCTCAGTTTCTTAATGGTTTTTGGAATAGGCCATTCCATGATAGCCTTAATTTTTTTAGGGTCCACCTTTACTCCTTCATGTGAAACTATGTGTCCCAAATACTCCACCTCTGTAAGACCAAAAGCACACTTGGATGGCTTAGCATAGAGTTTATGATCTTCAAGCATTTGTAATGCTTGGTCCACATGTTGCAAATGTTCTTCCCAAGTCTTGCTATAAATTAATATATCATCAAAGAATACTAACACAAACTTTCTCAAGAACTTCTTAAAAATGGAATTCATCAAACTTTGGAATGTAGATGGTGCATTGGTAAGACCAAATGGCATCACCAAAAATTCATAATGACCCTCATGAGTCCGAAATGTTGTCTTACAAATATCTTCCTCCTTAATCCGAATTTGGTGATAACCAGATCTAAGATCTAACTTGGTAAAAAACATAGCTCCATTTAATTCATCTAACAAATCATCAATGACTAGAATTGGAAACTTATCTTTAATGGTGTACATGTTGAGCACTCTATAATCTGGACACATGCGCCAAGTATCATCCTTCTTACGTACCATCACCACAGGTGAGGAGTAAGCACTTTGGCTATGCCTCGATGATTCCTGCCTCTAGCATCTCTTCAACAATCTTTTCTATCTCACTCTTTTGTATGTGTGGATACCTGTAAGGCCTGATGTTCAGTGGTTGGCTCCCTGGGACTAACTATATGGCATGATCATGATCCCTCTTAGGAGGAAGTCCCTTAGGCATATCTCCAAGAACAACTAAGTGACGATCAATTATAGCTTGCAAATCTGGATGAGTAGGAGTATTAGATTGAGAGACTTCTAATGAGCATAGTTGGGCCACAAATCCATCCACTCCTTTCTTAAGCAACTTTTGCATTTGATGAGAGCTTACCATTTGTGGAGATTTTTCCTTCAACCCCCTTAGCTCTACTAGCCTTCCTTCCGATTGAAATCTCATGAATAGTTCTTGGAAGTTCATCTCAATTGTTCCTAATGTAGTAAGCCATTGTACTCCCAAAACAATATCTGTTGCACCCATGGATATCACATACATTGGGGTATCAAGTTGATAATCTCCCATGGATAATTTAATGCTATGACACTTCCCTGAACAACTAACTGCCACCATCTGCAATCAAAACTTGAAACTCTGGAGCTAGATATATGAAACAATTTAGACGAGTAGCTAACTTTTTGATGAAATTATGAGTACCCCGTCGATCAACACTGTATCTTCTCTTTTTAGGAACCCCACCACCTTGAGAGTTTGTGGAGCTGAAACCTGAGAGTGCATGACAAGAAATGATTGGTTGAGAATCATGTGATTCCTCATTTGACTCCCTTTCATCTTCTAGTATGGGTTCCTCCTCTTCTTCCTCATTGGGACCTTCAATATAAAACAATTTCTTTTCACTACATTTATGTCCTCGACTGTATTTGCTATCACAATTGAAACACAAGCCTTTTGCTCTTTTCTCCTCAATTTTTTGTGGAGTCAACTTAGTAGGTTGTGTTGAATATCCTTTCTCTCTTGTCACATTAGCCCCTTGCTTCTTAGGAATCAAATACTTCTCCTCTACCCTGCGTGCTAAGATAAAAGACTCATTTATGGAACTAGGGCTAAACATGAGTACCTCATGTTGAATGTGATCCTTGAGACCACCCAAGAATAATTCATTCAAGTTTTCCTCCGTAATTGTATCCACCCTTAAGGATAGATTTTGGAATTGCTGAATATAATCCTTAACTGATCCTGTTTGTTGAAGTTTAGCTAGCTGGCTGAAGAAGTTGTCTGTGACGCTATTGCTATATTGTGCTTGGAGTTCCTCTGTAAAAATTGACCATGAGACGGTGAGCCCCTTTTTACTTCGATGATTGCAAAGCCAACGATACCAAATGAATTGTTTTGGTTCTAGATATAAGGAAGCCATCGTGACCTTTTGTCCATTTGGGATTTGGTGTACTTCAAAAAAATTCTCCATTTGGTTTATCCATGTTAGAGGATCCTTACCATCAAACTTGCGCATATCCACCTTTGGAAATAAATTCCTAGATCCCATAGGAGTACTAAATCTTGTGTCAGTAGTAGCTAACCTAGAATTTTCACCTTGGCCGCTTGAGAACTCCTTTCTTGATTCAGCCCTGTAGGTGCTTAACATGTTTCGTATGTCCGATATATCACCTCTTAGGTCACACATATCCATCTTAACTGAGGAAATGTCTTCCTTGACCTTATTTATTTCCTCATTATGAGTAATATCCTTGATTTTTTCACCATCCTTATCAGGAGTCTTCCCCGGAGTGACATTCTTTTTACCCCTTGTTCCAGGCCCCGACATGATGGAAACCACTAATGTTGAAATAAATCACACAAATGAAACTTAAATTCTCTCAAATTTTTACTGTAATCTCCTTTATTATTTCTTCAAAAACCCAATAAAAAGTCTTCAAAAACCCAATAAAAATCAGACTCCAATTCAACAAGATGTGCGAGATATGTAGATTCCAAAAAAATAGTGTAGAAACCCTAATTCTGCAAAAATTCGCTTAATTCTAATCCAATTCTTCTAAAATCTGGACTGTAGCTTCTTCAATATGTTCTTCAAAAACCCTTTAAAAATCAGAAAATAATTTGCCAAAATCTGAAAGATATGCTCTTCCCAAAAACGCCTCTAAAATTGAGAAAAACCTTGCCTCTATGGTGCCAAGATCATGCTCTGATACCACTTGTTATGAAATAACTTGCACAATAGAAGAATAGGATATGAAACATGCTGCAAATACTTGATAATAACTGAGAATAACAAGCCACTTCAAGGGGGAAAACCTCCAAATATCTCTAATGAGAACACACTTCACACTTGATGATGAAATAAGACTCACAACCTCCTATATATACCTATTTATGCCAAGGATATCACCTAGGCCGACTTAGACACACCTATATAAGACTTAGGCCAACCTAAACAACTAAATAACAATATACTAATGATAATATGACTTAATAGAGAGTTAAGATAGCCACAAGCTGACTATTCATAACCTGATGTACAATAATATTAAGGGCGTAGCAACTTCATACTTCTTTAGTTTTGCATAAACAATCAATCTATTTTATCATTTATTTGCATTTAGATCATTCCCTTTAGTCATATTTCCATCATACTCGTGTTATTTTGAGTGAACCACCACAATTTTTGGCCTGTCTCTCTCCTTTTAGGTGAAAAACCCTAGAAGTGAAAGAGAGCCATATCCCCCCCAAAAAAAGTTGGTTCATTTTGGTGAATCTTCTTTTCAAATACTTTCTTTTCTGACTTGGAGTTTGTTGATGGTGTTTTCTGCACAACAACAACTCAGACAAAATATGAAATCCTGTCTCTCTTGAAAGGTAAATCTCTATCAGCAAGCCTCAAGAGATAACCCCAAAGTCTCTAATGTTAGGTCTTGACAGTGCAGAAACAACTCAGTGACAAATGTGAAAATGTTGGTAATCACAATGGGACCTTACTACAAGAAAAATACTGAATCGATTCTATCAGATTTAACAAAATCGGTGATACTTTAATCCTAGATTTAACCCAATGATCAAAGAAATAGAAAAGGGGAAGGGTTTCAAAGAGATTTAAAAATCTAATACTATTCCTAAGATTAACAATGAAAATAACCAACACTTGAAATGGACCAACCCCTCAAACCGATCTCTACTTGACCTAGATAAATCTGTAGTCTTATAGAAAATAGTGCAATCTTCTAAGGTTCTTAAGATTTTCAAATCATGAACATTCATTCATACAACCCTATTGTGGTTGAAATGGAAAAGTCCTCACAATTGAACTAGGCATACAGAATATGAAGTCCAGGCTAACTTTGCAAAGCAACTAACAGTCAGTTGGTTGCGAAAAGTATGGACTGAAGGATTGCTGCAACATTCAAGTATTAAATCATGAACATTACTGAATCACATATAATCTAAATATTAACCTTCTCAAAGCAATTTTAAAGATAGAATAATAAGAACCATGCATCACAAAAGAAAACAAGTATGGCACCAAATCACAATGCCATTTCTTGTATTCAAATTGTCCATTGTAGCAACAATTCCAGCTTTTTGTTACAACATTTGCTTGAGAGCAACTACTTGCTAACTTATTCTACTTGCTACTAACTACTTACTCTATTTCCAATCGCCTAACTATCTAACCATCTAAATATTTCTAACTCTTTACAAAGAGGTGAAATGCCCAATATATAGAATTTCCCATAAACCCGTCGGGCAGGCAAGGGTTTCGCAACATTAACTTGGCACAACAACCTAGCCAAGAGAGTCTTTGAAATGAGTCAAATAGGAATTAAATGCATGTCTCATCCAAGTCAACCTGATGGGCGTAGTGCAGTTCAGACCAATGTGCAGGAAGATAATAGAGAATCCCAAATCGCGCCGCAGCCTATCATGAACCCTCTTCCCTATTATCCGTATTCAGACCCAGCACTTCACAAACTCTCAAGAACATCCCATCCAGGCCAGCTACTGGTGGCAAGGGAAAAACCCTAAGTCATCTTTCAATGGACACAATCTCGTCCCCTGAGTGTTTGACTGACTTATCCCAATCTACCTTATACACCAAATACTTATCAATAACTGCAAGGTAGGTTGCCACATCATCCAGCTAATTCTTAGAAACGAACCATCATCAAGTGGCGCATAAACATACTGCCACCATTCTCTCAACTACTCCAGGTTCAAATACTTGGGCGTGATCTTCCTTCTTCCTGTCATTATCTCAAAAAAGCAATGCATCCATTGTAGACGCTAGCTAGGGTGTCATCAATGTGTCTTCTCTGTTTGTAAATATTTTTCAATACTTTCTTCCTGATTTGCAGTACCTTGAACCATTCCCATGGCTCGACAGCTCTAGAAGAAGGAAGGATCCCATCACTCACCAACCTATCCCAGGTGTACTCCATAATAGTCTTGGTTTTTCGTAGCAGGAGGTCGGTGTCTTCTTTATCTTGTGCTACTACTTGCTTCATCCAGTCCATCATCCTCGCAACATCCTTCCCAGTCGACAGGATTTCCTTAATAGCTCCATCACCTTTTACTTGTACCCCTTTTAACCAATTCATAGTGGCAACAATGGAAACTTTCATCTTTTCTAGCTCGGTTATGGTCTCCTGAGGTAGAGGATTTGTAGCAGAGGAAGAAGTATTAATGGACTACAGTGGCTTGATTAATTCCTCCAAGCACTTCCTGAGATTTTCATTTTCTCTCTTCAGCTCCTGCTTGGTCTTCATTTCCTTTCTCAATCGATCCACAATAACTGTATTGGAAACCTCATAGTCTTCAATATCCTGCTCAACTAATGTAAGCCCTAGATTGAAAGTCTGAATACTGTAATCCTTTCCACCCACCTCATTTCTATCTTTACCTGGAGTAGGGGTGGTGATGTGAACAACCTTGTTATGTGCTTCATCCCTCTCAATCCTCGAGATTACTGTAGCCTTCTTCTTATCTTTAGCCTTCCCAAGTTTAGCTAGGAGCTCATCCCAATTCGGTGGCGTGTCTTCCACCACAACTTGTTTTCTCTTTATTTCTTTGTCAAGCCACTCTGGAATAGCAGGCTCCAATTGTGAATCAGTTTGCATCTCTCCTTGCTGATCCTCAGGTGCCTCCTCACTCAAATTTTGTTTCTCAGGAGTCTTGTCCTTACGTTTAGGTGACAAGACCTTTTCTACTTCTTCCTCCCTTGGAGGAGATTCAATTACTTCATTTGTGACTGGTGACTCTGCATATGTAACCAAGGGAGATTGTATTTCTTTTTCAATTTCTACCTCTGCACTATAGAGTTCCCCCTCATGGAATTCCTCTCCTTCAGTGCATGGATCTTCATCCAGCTCTTTTATCCTAGGTTCACTTTGAACTTCATGAGTGGTAGGGATGTCATCATGCTGCCCTTCATGAAGAGGGGCAAGAGGAAAGTCTGCCTTAGGCACACTGTTCTTTGGAGAAGGAGTCCTAGACCTCCTTGTATATACCTTTGCTTTCTCCTCTGAACTTTCTACATTCACCACTGGTGGGGAAGTTACCTCTCCTGCAACCCTAGAGCTTGCCTTCTCTGATAATCTTACAATTCTTCTTCTCTTCAGCACATAAGCATTAGTCTTGGGATTTTGTTCCTCAACTCCCTTGTGTTCAGACCTTTCAGTCCTTGTCCTCCTCTTAGCCTTTGGCTTCCTCTGTTTCACTGCTTTCTTGGCCTCTTCTCCTTGAACACCCTTTGTCTTGATCTTGGATGGGGAGTCCAACTTACCTTTACCCTTAGGATCCTGCTCGGCCGATTCCTCAAAGGTGGAGTGAGGATTTAGATCTCCCATCAAGTTATAAGTGCATTTCAATCCTTTATTCTCCAACTCCCATACTGTATGCTTGAGCCACATCTTGGTAACTTTGAGAATTGGATCCATCAATTGCTTCAGTTTTGTCTGCTCCTTCTCTAACCAGTATATATCATCAATCGGCCTATCCTTCACTGCCTCATAGGCATGATCCTAGATTAAGTTCCCATCATCCTCCAATTGATCAGGCACTGCCCTTACATTATACAATTGGATTGCATCCACCGGAAGCTGAGAGAATTTCTTGTTTCTAACCTCATATTCATCATTGCAGTTGGCCCAGTAGTCCTCCAAGCTTACCTTATGGTTGTACTCTCTACTGGCCTTCTTTTGAGCTTCACCTGTGATATCAAACCTGGACCTCTTGGAGTGGAAAGAAAAATCAAGAGTACTCATTTATTCCTCTAAAGCTTGGGCAGAGATAATGGAAGGACATGCTTCTCTAGTGTCAATCCTTAGGGGAAAATCCCCACCAAATCCTGTCTTGTGTTTTTCCTTCTTGACAATGGCATCAAAGTCACAAATCTTTCTAGTGACCTCCAACAATATGATGTGGTTAGTGGGATACCTTGGAAGTCTGTATGGGGCCCTTTGGCAACCATCAACCTGAATGTAGGAGAAGGTTGGGAATTGAATAAACCAAGCTCCATACTTCTTGATGAGCTCCTTGGCTTGGTCTGAAATTATGACATGTTCCACCCCTTGAAGCATTTTGGTGATATACATGGTGAATGCATCATTTTCCCTTCTATAATTTAAACCTTCCTAATGCAACTGAGGGAAAACCTCATAAATCACATCCTGCCCAAAAATTCCCTTTGTATCCAATCCCCTATAAGGATGGAATCTTGCAGCACATAGACCAGATATGAAGTCATTGTGAAGGTCTTGGTCTGCAACACATTGGATAATTGTTCATGGAGAATTCTACTAATCAAGCTAGCCCAATGATAATTAATCAATTCTTGCTCCATCCTCACAATGGCATGGCTCATCCAATTCTCAAATACTCCTGCATTCCTCAATCCGGCCACCCTGCTGAGAAGAGTGATGGCATCATAATATTCCCTTTTGAACTTAATCCTAAAAAGTTGTTTGGGTAGTTTGGAATAATGTGACTTGGGCTTTTCCAACCAAGAGTTGATGAATTGCTGAGACTTAACAATTTTTTCTTCGTAAAACTCCTTGGCTGACCCCATGTTGAATGCCACCACATGAGATCTGTTTGGCATGTCAAAAGTTTGAGCAATAGAGATATGGTTCAGATTTTCTATCACTCTCCCTTGAGGACTCATAATATTTTGAGTGCCTTGGTCATAGTGTCTGGCACATTCTAGGACGAGCTCATAGCATTGCACTGTTGAAGGGAAACCAGCCACATGTGTCAATCCTGACTCCTTCATCCTTCTGGCCACCAACAGAAGGTCTTTGGCAGCCATTCTTTCTTTGAATCCTTTGTAATCCCATGATCCAATGTTAGTGTCAGTCACCTCTAACCAGATCAATGTGATTTTGCTATCAGGAATCTTTCTCTTTACATCTATTTTGATCCTTTCTACCTCAGACATAGAGGATCCCTCCGCTACCTTGCTAGATTCCACCTACATCCATCAAGAAAATCACAATAAAAACCATAGGAAACCAATGTTAATTCATCAATACATCATTAGAATACATCTCATTCAACCAAAGTGCCATTAAATCTCATATGAAACGATCACACAAATCTTAGGTTTCGAGGCCATCCACGGAATCTGAGCCAGAGAGGAATTTCAAGAAATTCTAGATCGATCGGATTCCAACAAAATAACTAGGAAACACCTACTTAACCATTAAACCTAATCATGATCAATCAATAAATTACAAGTGGAATCCAAATATGACATGAAATAACCATTAAATGCATCTCAAATCATAAACAAGTCCAACTATCTCACATTCTATTACATTCCATCAGAGTTTAGAAAAATCCGTCCAGGGAGAATTTTCACGAAGAACGGGGACTTCAGAAGATCAGGGAGACACTGAATTTTGGGGAAATCTAGACTCGATGGAAATCCGCGGATAAGGCAAGGTTCTGAACTAGCTAGTATAAAAACATATCTCTCGACCACACAATTTTCATTCAGAATGAGGTTACGCCAAGGGGGGGAATGTCTCGCTGACCATCGATGAGGAAATCATGTCAATGAAAGACATTTTTGGGGTGAAGTCATGGCGAACCATTTCAATCTCACCGACTATCAGGGTCCAGTGAACACTTTGGTCAGACAAGAGTTTTCGATATGAGGTCTTAGCAAAGTTGAGGTGTCTTGCCGACTAGCGATAAATGCATCGATATGACCAACGGGTAGTCGGGGTAAGGTCTCGGTGAAGTTCCTTGGTCTCACTGACTAGCGATATAACATAAGAGAGCTTCAGTGTGAGAAAGGCATTGTCACAGCTAACATATGGACTTAGGAGGGCTTTCGGTGAAACGTTTTGAGTTCGGCGGGAGGTCCCAATGACTACGTAATGTTTTGCTAATGCAAAGTTCTATCGGTATAACCTCTGACCAACAATATGTGGTCTCCCCAAAAAAGATTTGGGCTCGCTAAGAAAAGAAGGCCCTGCCATGAAGTCCTAGCGACCGTTAGGAGTCTCATCGAAACCGAAGGTGTCGGCAAGAGTAGTGAGCTTGCTGGAAGGTCTCTCCGACTAGACAGAGTCTCGCCAACTTTGAAGGGCATTCGATGATAGAAGGATATGTTCGGAAAAAGGTATCACTGAAAGGGGAAGTCTCAGCGATAGAAAGGAAAATCGGCAAGACAAAAGGATCCTGTTGTGAGCTCTTGGCGATGAGGGTTTGTCTTGCTGACTGGGGAACTTTTTGGCGCGAGAATTACCATGTCCTTCAATCAAATACAAACCCATGGAGGGGTTCAGTGAGACATAAGATGAATGATGTGACATCTCCCTGACTTCAAGGGGTCACAATGAAGGGAAAATCGGCAGGGACGGATTACCCTGCACTGCAACTCAAAGTCACGACCTAACCCAAACACTAAATTGATCACAAATTTCAAACATCTAAAATCAGAGCCAGTCAGGGATGGGCCCTAAGAAGGTTTTCTCCAGGTTCTAAGCCTACTCAAGAGCATACTCAAGACAACAAATGTTTCCCTAGGTTAAAATCCCATGAGTCCGCCATTAAAGCACAGGCGAGCTTACGACTACGATAATTCAAATGCCGACACCATGCTAGGGGAAAAATATGTCATGATTTCAAGTAAGTTCACTAAAACACAAATAGGCCAAGAAACTAAGAAATCACTTGAGGGATCATAAATTAATCAATCGCTATGTAACCCTAGTCATGAAACATCTAAATATTCAGGGATTCAAGCTCTAGAAGCTCTTATAACATCAATGCACTATCCCTAATCACCAATTCAAAGCGAGGCAACCAAACACATACCATTACAAAGCAGCAATTGATCCAAGAATCAACAATTGTGAAGAGAGTGGTGTCCATGAAGAACAGGGGCACAAACGCGCAAGAAAACACCACCAAATCGGTCAATTCAAAGCCGAATGCCCCAAAATCTCAACCAAATCTTCACAAGAAAGCACTTCTCAGCTCAACGGGGCAAATAAGAAGCAGGATGCAATAAAAGACCTCAGAATCAAGTTAAATACATTCCTCAAAACACGCATGGAGCCATTAATGCAGTCAATAAGACAACCAGAGAAGGAATTCAGGAATCTGACAACTGGACAAAATCTGGGAAAATCCAGCCCACGTGGAAATCCGTGAGTACTAAAAATCCCTGAACAACAAGGGTCCAGCCAAAGTCCAAGTAGGATCCAGGAAAATCCGACCAGGGCAAAAAATCCCAAATCTGGGCAAAAGCCTGAAATTCATCCAAAACTTAGGATTTTCAATGAATAACCTGGGGAAACATTTAGGCATTCAAGATAAACATTTTAAGCACATGCCTAGGTAAGACAAAACCTCAAAAGAAAGGGCCAAAACACCAAAACCAAAGCGAAGAAAGGGTCCCTGCTTCCAGCGGGGCGTGTGTGTGAAAACTGCACAATAGAGTCCATCATCATTGTAGATTTAGCTTGCATTAACTTTGCATTAGGGTTTTGCATTAGTTATTTTGCATTCTAGGATTTAAAAAATTGCATTAGTGAAAATCTCCTTTATCTTATATTATTGCATATAATTTCCTTAAAATTTTCTAAAATACTACATTTACATCTTAGGTTTGCATCATACAACAACAAAAACATCAAAACCAATTGAAATTTTCTGAAAATTTTGAAAAAAACCCTTACTGGGACTCATTCGCCATTCTGGGCGAATCAGTCCCAATCCATATTTTTAACTATCTGTTACAACATCAGAAACCTCATTTCTATGCTTCCTAAGCCCCCTAGTAACATATACTATAAGTCTGGAAAGTTTCAGGAATATTTTTTTTATGCACCTAGGTCAAAAAAATCAATTTAGTGTACTCATTTTTCAAAACATTTCAATTACAAAGCATCATTAGATCTGAAAATGATCCCATTTCTCAAAATTTTGCATAACATGGATAAAATTACTTTTAATTTTTGTATATAAAATGTTTGTATTCATAAAAAATTGCATAATTTTGATCAATTTATTTTCATTCTTGCATATACATTGTTTGCATTCTTATAGTTTTGCATACATTGCACAAAAGTGTTTTGCATCTTTGGATATACATTGTTTACCTTGCTGAAACATTGCATGAAATGGTTACACATGATTTTCTTTTTTTTTCAAACAATGTTAATGTCTTACATATTTAGACATGCTAAGAAAAATTTCCTATCCTCTCCCTTTGAGAGCATTTTAGTGCAAGAGAATACAAACTTGGACATTCCTAGCAATCATATTTGTTCTTCTCCTCATATCTCTCATAGTGGTGACAAAAATATTATGGTAGAATAATCAATTAATGATAATTTTGAGAATCCTAGTTGTTTCTCTCCTCTTACCTCTCTTGGTGGACAATACATTGATGAAAAAGACAACACAACCATAGGTAATCATGACAATAACCTTTTTCTTTCTCCTAGTATCTCTCATAGTTGTGCAGAAGATACTTTGGTGTTAGAAAACACAATCAATGGCAGTCATGAGAATATTAGTTGTCCCCCTTCACCTAGTGAAACCCTTCTTGAGCAAGACAATTCAACCATTGAGAACTCCCCTAATTCTGATGAATTCCATTTAGAAGAACCAAACTTTAAATGTCAAGAACATTTGGCTTGTCGTTCTCCTAAAAACTCTCCTAGGGAGAATATCATAATGAAAAAAATTATGAATATTGACACATATCCTTCAAACTCTAAACCTTCCCTAGGTGAAGATAATAAATTGGCATTAGAATCCACTTCACTAACAAGTCATGCAAGTAAATACAATATTCTTGAGGTTATAATGACACAAATGGGATCTCCTTTACTTAGTGAGCTTCCTAAGTCACCTCCCACTAGTGAATCACACAAGAAACTAAGAGGTGTCTTGAAATCCATGATGCAATCTAATCATAACAATGTTTTGCAGCCACTAAGATATAACTTAGTGACTCAAACATCAAGGCAACCACACATCACTCCCACACAATTACCCTTTTCTCAACCTAAAGTCCCTAGTGTTGATGACCTCAAAAAGACTTCTGCTAATTGTGAACGATGATCTGCACCAAACTAAACAAAGAAAATAAAAACAAGGTTAGTCATTTAAATTAGCACAAACAGCATTCCCTTTGAGATTCTTGATCATACTAAATGATGAAAACATGAAACAAAAGCACAAAAGAAAGAAAATAAAATCATGTAAACACACAAAATAGATCAAACCTTCATCCCATAGGGGGATTGGTGTCACTTTGATGTGGAAAGTGGCCCTTTCTCAATCCCTATTTGATAAGCTCCAAGATTGTTGATGCAATATGATGAAATTCCTTCAAAGTGGTGATGAATTCAAGCTAAAATGATGAAGATGCAAGTAGATGTGAGATGAAAATGGATGTGATGAATGCCAATTTCCCTCAAAAATAGTGATAGCAATTGGATGAAATGAGCATAATGACTTTACATGAGATTGTGGATGCATATTGTGAAGAGAATGCTTCTATTTATAGAATCCAAGGGTTGAAGAATGAGAGGATTTGATGAATGTGGGATAAAATGGGAGCCAATGAGAATGTGCCAAGTGTCACAATTCTATTGGACGAAGGTGGAACACATTTTGGGAAACGTGCGAGTGGAGGATGATCAAAGAGAAGTAAATGTTGTTGGTTGAGAATTTGAAATTGGTGTAAAAGGAATTGAATGAGATTTGAGAGTATGTAAGAGGATTTGAAATGTTGGAAGACAATTTATTGCAAATGTAAGAGGATGTGATAAGTTTTTTAAAACATTTGGAGGGAAATTGAATGAGAGGTGGTTGAGAGGAATATTCCTTGGAATATGCCTTGGTAATGGAAAATAGATGAATTAAATAATTAATTGAAATTATTTTCATGTGCAATCTGGTTAGTTGACCATGGTTGATTTAACTCTTGAGGAGTTAAAAGTTGGAGGAATTAATAATGATGACTAGAAAGCTAATTTAGAATTAATTAACCTAGAATTAATTAATTGGAGTGAATTAGGAGATGTGACATTTGATTTGATTGATTTTTAATCAAATGAGAGGATTAAGAGAGGATTTAATTAAATAAGATGAATAATTAGTTAGAAGAAGGGTGAATTAATCCAATAAATTTACTTATTTGATTAATAGTTGAATTTACTAAATTTAATTAAATAATGTTGATTATTCAATTATTTGATGAATTTGAAGTGATTTTAGAAGAAACAGTGTTAGTTGATCAGAATTAGAGATCCAGTATCAATCAAGAATTTTTTGGTGTCTATATTTTTCCCGTCTTTGAAGCAAAGTACTTGCTACGTCAGTTCAAAGAATAACACTGCCATGATTAAAAATTAATTTTTATTTTATTTTTCAAATGGCTCACTACTGCCCAGTGGAAGGAACTATGTTGCTACACTAACCCCTCAAGAGATCGGGCAAAAATTGTAAAATTTGGTCGAGCTCACAAAAAAGATTCAAGATTATTTCAGCTCAGAGAGGACTAGTAAGCTCGAATGTTTGATGTAGATAAATTTGATGATGTATAGAAAGTCATCGGCCATGGATAGCCTCATGTATATTTTGATATATCACACTAATTTGATACTTGAATAGAAATGTTAGTAAAGATAGAAGAATAAGATTGATGAATGTAAGAATGAGATGGATTAACCATTGATTTCGAGATTAATTCAAAAGTCCAACAAGTCTATGAGTCATTGAGACTTTATTAGATATGGTGATGACTGATGATGATTTTCTTATCTATGGATTAGGGATGTAAAGAACATAACTTTCCTTATATTTGATGAAACACATAGATATGATGCATCAAGGTATAGACAACCAGGATGGAATTGTATCTAGTGCCATGAAATTTGACTTGACAAATAGATAGGAGTATCCTTGTTCACACGTGACAGACAAAAACCTTGCTAGGATGCACTTCAGAAGTTTTAAACATTTGGACCAAAACATGGAAAGGTATAACCTATCAATGCCATAGTCAACAAGCTGCTGAAAACACCTTCCATACATACCTAACAAAACAAGTATTCACCAAGTTATATTACAAGAACATCCAACAAGCACAACAAACGAAAGATAATGATCAATGCTCCATTCCTTTCTCTCTAAATCATTTTGATAGACATCATTGAGAGGTCATTGGAATGAGCGTACTAAGATAAATCAAAGAAAAAATCAAGTCAACAAACAAGCCAATGTTCTCCATACCTCCAGCCAAGGGGATGTGTTTTGAGGATAAGAATCCAAAGTGTTTTTCCAATAGATAATTCCCATTGTAGGAAGGATGCATCCTAGGACATGTTAGTGGATGGTGGCAAGTTGATAGGTTATTTGAAAGGTTGTTGATATAAGGTTGATTGACATGTTTGCTAAAAATATCAAGAGTTTGATTTTACATTTAAAAGTTTGTTGTTTCAATTTTGATTTTACATTTGAAGCTTGCTTTTGCTAATTGTTGTGGTTTTTTCCTAGTTGTATCACCAAAGGATGAAGACAATGATTGATTTATTATCGATGATTGATTATTGTAGGTCAAGCAAAATGAGATAGATGCATTTTTTCAAATATTTGGATTTTTTGATGTTTTTGAAATGTTTTGACGTTATTTTTTGGATTTTCAGGTTATTTAAATGTTTTTGTGTTTTGTGAATGTTTTTCTGTTTTTGTGTTTTTTGAAGGCTTTTTGTTTTTATGTTTTTTTAATGTTTTTTGTGTTTTTGTGTCTCGGGGGCTCATCGATGATGGCCTTTCCTACATTTAAGCTCAGAGATGACGTAGTTCGAATAACCATGGTTTTGACTTTTTTTATTTTTATGAGTGTTTTTGGATTTTGATATGATTTTGAATGTTTTTGGATTTTTGCATGATTTTGATGGTTTGGATATGGATATGTGTGATGACATCAGTGATCTTTTTGGGATTTTGTTGAAAACCAAGCTAAGGTTGATTGATCGAATTGATGGATTGATGATGATAACATTGTTGTGGATACACAAAAAGGAAAGGATAGTGTTAAGTAACACAAGGATTGAGAAGGATATCCCTAGATGATGACGGATTGATTGGATTTGATTGATCAAGATTGATGATGATAACATTGTTGAGGATACACAACAATGTAAAGATAGTGTTAAGCAACGCGAGGACTGGGAAGGATATCCCGAGATGATGATGGATTGATTGGATTTGATTGATCAAGATTTTGAAGCCCGATTTGGAACAAAATTTGTTTGAATGCTTTGTTGTGACACTGAAGTGTAAATTAGATGTGACTAATATCGATTGTTTGGATTGATGTTCAATGAAAGATAAAGCTTGATAAGGAACATTTTCTTATCAAAATATGCCATAGGCTAGTGATTTATATTTTTCCTCTCAGCTGCTTTAATCAATTTGATGTCACATTTTCCAATGTTCGAATCACTACATAAGTCAGAAGATATAGACCAAGATTTATTCCTAAAGCAAGATGTAAATATCTACCCCTAGTGTCTAGCAATGTATGGAATTCCATGGGTGGATGCTTGGATAGATGTATGGATGGAGGGATATGGATTATCTTGTGATAAGATAAAGTTTTTGAATAAAGAATTCTCATTTGGATAATGCTTCATGGCTTAGATAATGCTAGGTAGGTTACAATCAATGAAAATGACTCATGTCAAGACATTTACCATAAGCAAGTGTAAAGTGTACACCAAACTTTATAAAGATCAAGATAATGTAGGTAGATGGAAATGTTGGATATTGTTAATATGTGGTTGTCATTGATGTAAACACTATTTAAATTAATGTCTTTAAGTTTTTATATGTTGAGGATATTGAGAAAATTGTAATATAATAAGTTGCAGGTTGTCGTTGATGCAATAAAGTTCAGTATGGTGGCTAGCTCAGTATATTGATGATAAGTGGTTGTGGATTAATAGGTTTGTTGACAAGTATATCTAGTTTATCTACATGAATTTTAAGAGGTTCGCATGAAGATCTAATTGAATTATGAGTATCTGTGTTCTGACAGTTGTGATGTTGCTTTAGTTGGTGTACCTAAAAGAAGATGATGTGATTTTAATAATTTGAGTTGTTGCAGATGCTTCTATGGTGATTCATGATACTTGTGGATGTTTCTAGATCATGCTCTATCTATTTTGTTGGTCCACATTGATCGTTGTGCTCACGATTGGTGTTTTTCTTTTGTCAGTTCATGTTTTCATGATCATGGCTGGCAGGGTGATTGTAGTGTGTGGCAGATCTTCGAGGCATAATTTTTGAAGGTGTTTTGTATTTAAGGATGTTGTTTTGGGTCCTTACTATGCCTTGGTCGACATTGTTTGGTCTGCATTGATAAAATGTTTATTTTTTTGGGAAAATAGTTTGTACACATTTCATATTTTGTTGGGCCGACATGTAGCTGATGTTATCCTTAGTTGCAAATATATATGACTGATTTTTTATACCAATTGATGGTATGGTGTGCGAAGTGTGCTATGTGCAAACAATGTTCTAATATTTCAAAGGTAGAAGTAAAGTGTGGAGAAGAGTGAGCAAATGAAATGTTTTATGTGCTTAACAGAAACTATAATCAAGCTGTAGACACCCAAAATTGTCCTCTTACAACACCTGTCTCGGCATTATATCATTTAGGCATCTTGTAGCATGCTTTGCCCTAGGAACCCATGTCATCATCTATTTAATTAAATAAATTTTATTTATTTAATTAAATTCATATTCATAATCCATCCATTTCGCTAATGTTAATTAAATAATTTATATTATTTAATTAATGAAATCATAAATTCAATGTTAATTAAATAAATCCAAAATTTATTTAATTAATAAAATCCTAAAAAAGATCTTGTCGCTTTCTTTCCAAAATTGAAACTCATGTGTATCTAATTTATTTATTTAATTAGATAATTCATCAATTATCCTTCTTGTCTTTTTCAAGATTTATTTCCTTTAAAACAGGAAATGAAATATTTCTATCTTTTTTGACATCTTATCTCATCTCATTGTATTTCCTCTTTTGTCAAAAATCAAATCCTTGTCAAATATTGTCAAATCTTATCTTTGTCAACATCACGGCTCTATAAATACAACCTCTCACAATCCATTTAGGGGGTTGATTCATCTAGCATCTAGACTCTGTCAAAATCAGTCTTCCATCTCTATCTATCATTCTCCATTTTCATCATCAAGTTGTTATGCTGAAGGAATGAGCACTCAACATTCCTCCATTGTCAACCCTTCAAAATCTTGCATTCTCATGTAGGTGGAGAAGAGCAATGGAGATAAATCGATTTAGCGCGAAGATCGGCTTGCATTTGTGCTTCTTATTGTGACTTTCGTGTTGTTTCGTACTCTATTGTGCTTGATAGGATCTAATTAGTTTGTTGTTTTCATTAAACATTAAATCTGATTTTTCTCTTATCTACACAAGCATTAGGAGATGCTATTTTTTCAGTTCAAAATCTTCCCAATGTAATTTGAATGTGACTGTAAGACAATGAGTCTTCTTTTGGGCAGTAAGCCTTTTGTATTTGAGTAGTGAGCTCTAGGAAGTGTGCCTGAATGCATGTGCATTCCCCATTTATAATACTTTTAACATGGTATAATCTTGTGGATTAACCTCCACCATGGTTTTTCCCCTAACAGGGTTTCCACGTAAAATTTTTGGTGTTATGTGTGTTTTTGATGTGGTGATGGTTTATGCTTTCATGTTTATTTATCAGATTTCATAATGAGTTTAATAAATATAATTTTTGTGGCAAATGATTCACCCCCCCTCTCATTTGTCTACCCTTGTGTTTCCCATAATTGGTATTAGAGCAGGTTCCTCCAAAGAAGCTTGAATGCTTGAGGTGATCCGGGATGGTGACATACAAGAAGGATAGTCTGAGATTTGATGAAACTAATTATTCTTCATGGAAGACTCGAATGGAGTGTCATTTGAGATGCATTGGTGAACCTTACTAGACAATTACAAAGAATAGGTATATCATCCCATAGAATGGTCCTTCTAGTACAGGTGAAATTAAGGAAGTTGAGTACAATATCAGGGCTAAGGAAGCATTATTGAGTGCTCTGCTTGATTATGAGATGACAAATGTAATGGAGTTGAAGACTACTTATGAGATCTAGAAAAAGTTGGAAACTTTGTATGAAGGTGATACCCATGTGAAGATAGCTAAGCTACAAAGCCTGAAAGGGAAATATGAAACATTAAGAATGGGTGAAGATGAGAATATCACTTCTTTTATGTAGAGAGTGAATGAACTTGTGTGTAGTATTAGGTGTGTTGGTGGAACACTGGAAGAATCAAAGATTGTTGCTAAAGTGCTCAAATCCTTTCCTGTTGCATTAAAACACAATTTTTTTGCTATTGAGGAGTTGGTAAACTTGTTGGTTTTGAGTTAAGTGAGTTTGGTGAATCTCTTCCTAAGACAAAATTTGCATTCAAAGCTACTATCTCTAGAAAAGATAAGCAGAGATATGATCCGAGAGAAATTTCTTCTAGAAAAATGTCCAAGTATGAGCAAGAAATGAGCGAGATTGAAGAAGAGAGAAAACTAGATGATCTTGAAGCACTTATTGTTAAGAGGGTAGCCAAAGGAGAAGGTAAGTATAAAGGGAAATTGCCTCTTAAATATTTTTCTTGTAATAAGATAGGTCATTTTTCCTCAAGGTGTCCAAAAATAGTTCTTAAGCCAAGACCTAAAAAGTATAGATTCCAAAGAAAGTGTTATTATGTTTTTGATGAAGGTGTGACAGATGATGAATCTAATAAAGGGAATTTAAGTGAGGATGAATGGGTATTTATTGCTATCAAGGAAAATAATCTAGTACCTATTGAATCTGCTAGCTGCATAAATGTGGAGAAAGCTCTAGCTGCTAGAATTGAAGAAAAAGATGAATGAGTGATTGACAGTGGATGCTCTCATCACATGACAGGTGATAAAAGTAAATTTGTGAGCTTGGAAAAGTATGATGGTGGTGTTTTAAGATTTGGTGATGACAAATCTAGTGTAATTTGTGGCAGAGGATCCATTTCTCTTGATGGTAAGCATAATACTGATGATGTTTTATATGTGGAAGGTTTCAAGCATAATCTCTTAAGCATTGGATAGATGGTTGACAAGGGATACAATCTTCAATTCAAGGATGGAAAGTGTAAAATATTGGTTAGTTCTAGAAATGTGATTGCATCTCGTATAAAAACAAAAGGTAATATCTTTCACTTAAGTGTTGCTGGTAAAATTTGTCTGATTTCTCAAGTTGATGAAAGTTGGTTGTGGCATAGGAGATTGTGTCACGTAAACTTTGGAAATATTATCAAGATAAGATATACTCAGGCAGTGAGAGGTCTTCCTAAGTTGATAAAACCTACTAATGCTATATGCAAGGAATGTCAGTTAAGGAAGCAAACTAGAGTTTCATCCCAGAGCAAACAGTATTGTTCAAATGAAGTATTGGAGCTTGTGCATTCTGACTTGTGTGGTCCTTCTAGAGTCAGAAGTTTACAAGGAGACAGGAATTTCATGTTACTTATTGATGATTATTCTAGATTGATATGGGTTACTTTCTTAAGGGAAAAATATGAAGCTTTAGATAAATTCAATATTTTTAAGGCTATGGTTGAGACAAAGATAGGTCTAAAGATTAAATTTATGAGATTAGATAGAGGTGGTGAATTCACTTTCAGTGAGTTTAATTCTTTTTGTGAAGAACATGGGATAAAAAGACAATTATCTACCCCGTGGACCCCTCAGCAAAATGGAGTTGTGGAAAGGAAGAATAGGACAATTCAAGAAGCTGCTAGGACATGATGTTGGAAGGAAATGTCCCACATATCTACTAGAGAGAAGCTGTGAGTACTGTCATTTATACTCTCAACTGAGTACATGTCAAAGGTGATACCGGTAAGACTCCTTATGAGCTATGGTTTGGCCATAAGCCTACTATTAGATACTTCAAAATATTTCGGAGTAAATTTTATAGCAAAAGAGATGACGATATAGGAAATTTTTATTGTAGAA